>VWZF01004268.1:284641-383970 GCA_013396755.1 Sclerurus mexicanus
CCCCTTGCCTTCCTTTGTCTTGCCTTGGTTTCCCTTCCCTTTGCTTCCCATAACACTGTCAGATTAGGATGAGTGGTACAGCACACAATACACACAACTGGAAATGTGTTATTCCTACTGGTACATTTGCTGCAGAACTTCTACCAAGTTCACGAGCACCAGAAAATGTGTCTGTGGTTGATTAGATGTATTGTAGGAATGTTGCAGAGCTTTTTTTTTTAAGCCATGCCTTCTCTCTTCTGTGGCAGATAATGTGAAGCAAGTACTGGGAAGATGGATCATGAGAGGGTATTAAAACTTTCTCTTTTTCTGTCTATCAGGAAAGTGTAATATTTTGGGAGCTATAAAATAATCATAAAAACATCATCCTGAAGAACTGCGTCTCAGTGTTTAACAGTCTTGCTCTAATGGCATTTCACCTTTCATTTCTGTTCAACTGAAAGCATTTTCTGCAGTAAAACAAACTGTGATACTGATGAACACTGACATTTGCTAACAGTATTAAGTTGTAAAACAAAGGCTGAGAAGATAATAGACCCAACAGAAGAGTATCCACAGATTAGAAGACAAAGAATACCCACATATTAGAGGGGAAAGAATACCAACAGCTCTTAATTGTCAATTCAGCCTACTAATCTTAGAGTAAAAAAATAAAAGTGAAGATTAGTTTGTTATTCTTTGCTTTTGAAGCCAGCATCTCTGGCCAAAAACAAAGATAGAAGAAGAGTGGGGGAAGTAACTTGGGAATTGTAAAACAGAGAGAATATATGGCCAAGTGACAGAGAACAACAGCAAGAAAGACAGCTCAGTTTTAAGAAGTCCTTCTTAATATACTACAGTTTTAAACCCTGGACTGTACTGTGAAACCAACCATATGTAAACTAAAAAATTTAAATTGGAGAACTCTGAATATGTGAGAAAGAAAACAATTTCTTGACAACCAAAACACTGCTGTCAATTTTCCTTATCTATGATGAATCCTTAGTTTTTGGTCTGTTAACAAAAGGTGAGTAGAAGATTTAGCTCAGCTGTGTAAAAAAATTGACAGCAGCTATTAAGTCTGCAGTACATAAGAATATTTTAGGTCTAAGCTTGTTTTGTATTCATAAATGTCAACTTCAGCATTTTTTTATTAAAGTTAAAAATATGGTTTCTGCATATCAGTTTATATAAAAATGTTAATAAAACTAATAGATATTAACTATATTTGCCATAGTAAATATGTGCTCTGAAAGTCTGTGTGCAAGTACAATGGAAACAGAACACATTTATGTGGAATCAAATATTTTCTTTGAAATGTCAGTGACTATTTTTAATGCAGAAGGTTGTATAGGAAGCTAATGTATGAAGAACTTAAAAAAACAACAAAAATTAATAGAGACATCTAAAAGAAAGTCTTAGAAATAAAAATATCTGTTATATATTCAAAGAAAAAGTCTTATGGTGTGTTTTATGTTTCTGTTCTTCTGGCTTCTCAAATTCAGCTTTAATTTTTCTCTATTATGTTATGCTCTAGGGATAAAGTTAATCTCTATTTGAAAATGGATACTCTTAAATTTTATCTTTAAATTATACTGCATTCTAAATTATTTTATTAACAAAAGTGTTTAATGTGATTTTAAGATTGCTGCATAAGGAAATGGAAATAAATATGTACACACAAACCTTTTCCCTAGCACTTCACTTGAAAGAAGCTTAGTTGTGAACAGTCTGAAAAACTAACAGGAGGAAACACTTTAACCTGAAATGAAACTCTATTGCTGCAGAGACATTGTGTGAAGATGCCACATAGAGGACTAAGCTAGATTATGTTGAACTGTAGATAACATAAGGAAGAGTGTGTGGGAGAAAGGACACAAAAAAAAGAAAGCAGAGATAATAAGAATCAAGAAATAGAAGGTGTGCAGTTATAAGTGTGAAAACAAGATATCTCTGTATGGGATAGAGATGTGAGAAAAAAACAAATGGAAAGAAAAAGGACCAGTTGACCCTGAGCTTGTAGTCTCCAGCTCCCTCTACCACCAGTGGAGAGTGGGGCTGTCATTGGCCAAGTGAGGCACACCACTTACTTAGCCTACTGCTGCCCCATGTGAGATGGCAGCCACTTCTGTAAGGAGTCAGAAAAATTCTTTATATAACTGTGGGAATAGACTCAAACTATCAGAAGCAGAATAAGTCATGCAAGAGAGGGGTCTCTGGGGAGGATGGAGAACCCAGCCAGAATGCCTCGTTTTACTGTGTTGTAACATGAAGTTTTTACCCTTTTTCCGTGAGTCACTCCTCCTTCCCTGGACCTTTTGTCTTCCTAATTAGTATGGAAGACTTGGCCAGGCCAGGTGAAACCCCTCTGATTGGTCTGTTGTTAACCACTTCCCCATTGGCTGTTAAACCTTTAAATACCCCAACCTGTACTCAATAAACTCTCTCTCTACACCCTCCCCTGTGGTCTCTGTGTGTCTCTCTCCTGTGGGAGGTATTGGGGACCATGTTGGGGGGGTGAGGGGGGAGCGTTCCCCTCAGCTGTTGCATATAACATGTAAACCACCTCACACAACACTTTGGAAGAGTTTTACATCAAATATATTCATCTGAGGTTTTTCCTCAATGTGTTCTAAATGTAGATGCTGGGGAGTAATTAGTTAATTAAAAATACTAGCAATCTTTTGCAGTGAAAGACAAAAGTCAATTTCTACTCTAGTGATCTCAAGTATTTTGAAAAGCAGCATATTACCCTGACTGTTCCATGATTTCAGCTTTCTAATCAGTTAAACTTAACAGTCAATTACATTTAATCAGATGGCACTAGTAAAGTATGTTCTTCTCTTTTATCTTTTGTCTTTTATTTTTCATCTGCTTTTTTCTGCTAGAAAGAGGAAGAATGGCTAGTTGCAACAGTATCCCCATTAGGTTTGGACTGGGATGCCAGCATTCTCTTCTAATAATTTACAATTAAGTCTTCAAGATTCAATGCATTTACATACTGGACGTCATAAAGAATTCACATGCATATGCCCTAACAGGCTGATTTCTTTGTGAAAATGGACATCTCTTTCACCTTATGCCCTGGTCATTCTTTTTTGAACAAAAAATCAGTACTTCATAGATGACAAGTACTTTTATGTAATTAGTAGTGCTCACCATTTCAATATACCATATAATTTGTAATGCTAGCTAAAATGTGTAATTGCATAAGCTGTGCCCACATAGAATTATTAGATGTGCTTACACCCTCAAGTTTTGCTAAGACATTCAAGAACACAGTTCATTCAAACAAAAGGGCTACAAATTACTGTAAGAAAGATTATTATATCAAATTTGTGCCTTATTCATACATTTGGGCTGCAGTGTAACAGAAGAATTCCAATTACATTGAAATTTGTACCTCACCTTCACAATCACAAGGCTTCTCTGATCTCAATTTCGGTGAAAACTCTATCATTTCCACCACATAAATAAGCCTTTAATGTGTAGAAGGTCTCCTCCCTCGCATGATTTTTAATTCATGTGTTGTGAATGTTGATTTGATCTAATATCTTCTGTTGTTGTGCATTTTGGAAAATGAGTGGAAGTCATTTGGGTTAAGTAAACCACAGTCCTTTTTTCCTGTTGTTTTTCTTCTGTTCTCATATCCAAGGAGCAGTAGTGCACATGTCAGAATGGAGTGGGGAGACCTTGAAAAGCTGTGCTATTAAACAGTGCATTAAGCAAAGCCTCTTCAGACAGTCCATTCTGAGAAGAGGTCTGCTCCATACAAACAAAGCTCTTGAGATGCACTTTGTTGTGTTCTTACCATTCAGAAAAGGACTATTATCCTGTGCTTGTGACTCTGTGCACAATATTTCAATTGATTCCATTTCATTGGTTTTACAGGAAACAATAAAAGAGGCCTATTGTTCCCAGCTATCCAGCATGAGAATAGACCATGCTGAATCTCTACCATCAAGTATTTAAAAGCCTCATAAAATATTTAATGTAGTTATACCTTTTAAAAGTCATAGACAAACAGCCTTACTCCACGAAACCAACCAAAATTATTTTTTTTAATTACAGCAGTATTGGTCATTTATTACAACCCTAAACAAAAGTGTTTTTTAGATATCAGTGCTCTTAAAATTACGCATAAAACAACAGAGCAAAATCTCTGTGATGTTTTCTCAAAATTGTTTACGTTGCAAGCATAAGCAGCTGCTTTCTGTCCAACATGAAAAATTAGGAAAATAAGTCCCTTAATCTCTTTTGAAGCAAAGCTGTCTTAATAGTAAGGAAAAAGCTCTGTGTATTAACACTCTCACTACTTTCATCTGTAATTAAAAAAACAAATTATTCTCATTAGTGTGATGCAAAATCACAAAAGAATGATTTTACTTCATAATTCCAGTACTTTTCGCACTTCCTTATGATATTAGGCTGATAATCCCCAGATAAGTAGCATTCAGTTTGGAAAGAGATGTCAAAGGAAAACTCAGGTGATGAAGTCTGCTTTTGATACTCAAAATGTCTTCAGTGTAATGTGGACTGCATCTGGACGAGCATGCGTTTACAGCCTGGCATGATGGGGCAACACCAACCTCTGCAGTGTTGGCTGACTTGCTTCCTCTCACAGCTGGAGGCTGAGATTTTTCAGTGGCCTTCCTGCTGGACACATGGTTCTCTCTCAGCATGCAGAGGCACTGGAACTGTTTAAAAGCCACATGCTGCTCAAAAGACACTTGTTGACTATCTTGCTTCAATGATTATCTATATTTAGCTTCAGATATAACATGCTCTGTCAGGAGGAAGGCTCTCTATCTTGCTTTTGTTTTATAGACTTTTCTTCTTTTTAATGGGCAAAGAAAGTGTGCTTTTAAGAGTAAGTATTCTTTAAAAAAAAAGCAAAATTAAAAAAAAAATAGATTCAAAATACCTACAGTAAATTTGATTTTATTTTGCCTAGATCTTATTTTTCAATTCACCTCCAATCTTGAACTGTTCTGCAAAAATCCCATTCAGTAAACTAACACCACTCTTACCTCTAACAAGTCTATTCATGTTGAAACTGTTCCATTGTCCTAAGTTCTTGTCAAGCATCCAGTGACAGGGCTAAGGGAGGTATGAGATATTGGGAAATATATTGTTTGAGGAGCAGGATTGGTTTTTGGCCTTAATCTTGTTCTGCTATAGCTGATTTCTGACAGTGCAAAGTGGTTAACCTGTCACTTTTCTTAACTTCAATTAACCCTAACAGGATGTGATTCTCTAGAGATCTGGCAAAGGGCCATATTTTAATTTGTCCAGTAACAATGTTTTCATCATGTGGGTAGGTGATCAAGGTTAATTACTGCTAGTAGCTGAACAGGATATGTTAGAAATATATAAGGTTGTTATGGTATATGTGTACCTCTTTAAACATTATTTTTCATACTGGGAGGTGTGAGAACAGATCTCATATAAAGAGTGCTATTCTGGACCAGCACTTCTGCACGACAAAGTAACCTCCTGGTTCATCCTGCCTGTGACTGGTATAGTTTCTAAAATGGTCATATGTCTTGCTAAAATGCTTCAGATTGTTCTTTCAGAGTCACAGGTCTGTTATGTGCCCATTTCTCACTGAACTTTCCTTATCAAGCAGAACCTTATGAATAAAGCAGCTTGCTTAAGCTCATCAGTTGAAAAAACAAGGGAAGGATTTATCCATCTGGATTTAGATGCATATTCCCAAACCTGAAATCCTCAACTCTCTAAATTTATAGTCCAGAGATGAGAAGGAAAAAAAGATTAAATTTTTAAGGGTGGAATTGTTCTCCAAACTAGTTCATAAGGATTACCCTCTAAGCATGTCCATTTGTTCCCTGACTGTAGAGGAAGCCTTGGGTGAGTGTTTATTCTCTTCCCATGCATCAGAATCATTACTGATGCTGACTTTGAAAGCACAAGGACATTGTATATCTGCGAAATATGGCTGACAGCAATATGCTTACACAGAGAACTTAAGGAACTGAACTAAAACTGATTATTCCTTTTAAGGTTGGTTTTTCAGTCATTGGACACACATTCCATCATCTGAATTCCCACTATCTCCACCCTCAAAAAGCACCGGTAACACAGAAGCCCCTAACAGGAAAAGAAAGTAACTTAATGAATTTTGTGAAATGTTACAATGATGACAGAATTAAATACAATCAAATTCTTGACTGTGTTAAAACTAAACTTTCCTTTCCTCATGGAAAGATTATACCCTAAGGCCTATACCATTTTCAGCCATTATGGTATAGGAATAAATCAACCCAGCCTAAGCTTTCAAGTAAATAAGGAATCTGTAAGTGGCTCTTTATGAAACCAGAAGATAGTCAAAACTTGAGAATTGGTCCTTAAACAAAATGAGGTTTACTCTTACTTGAAAAGTAGTATGTTTCAGGGTTTTCTATGTATGTCTAAATCTATTTATATGCATTATTTGGTTGATTCCATACAGAAAAAGCTATGCTGACTTGAAAAACATTCTTTTCCAGTCATAGAGGCTCTGGCTTTATGTCATCAGTTAACTTTTTCATGAAAATTGTATATGGTGCCTCTAAACAAGACCAATATCCCCACCTTCACTATAGGTAGTATTTTGCATAATAATCAATCCATAACAAGTGAAGACCATCTTGTAACTTCATTAAGCCAAATACAGTGGTTGCCCAGACACTCAGATCTCCCATGAGAATAGATCTTTCTGTTTTAAAAGAACAGTGCAATCCCCCACTCCTTAAAAAATACTACTAATAAAAGAATTTTAAAACATCTGATACTGTAGAGCTAGAAAGAGTATTTTGGTTTGTTGTTTTTGCTCCCATTTTCTTTGATGTAATAATTAGTTCTGCAGTTTTAAGTATATGCAAAGAGAAAGTAATCTTATACAAGTTTCACAAAAGAGTTTTAGTTGTATAACAATAGTCTGGAATATTTCATGGCTATATTCAGTAGGCTTTTGGGAGTTTTTGGGGGTGGGAGAGGAACAAAAAAAGTTAAAGAACTAAGATAGTTGCTATTTTTTATTTTGCCTTGCTCCCCTAAAGGGATTTTAATTAATCCTGTTTAAAAAAAAAAAAAAAAAAAAACCAACAAAAAACCCCCCGACTTTTATACTGAGTTACTTGACCCACAGCCCACAGACCATGGAAACCATTTGCTCTTCTGGCATAGAGGGTAGTACAGCTAACTGTTGGGAGACATGCAAAGATAGTCTCTTCTTCCTGACACAGCCCAGAAATGCTTCAAGCAGGACTTGAGGTACATCTGGAAGTAATCAAGGTGGATTGGTGGGTTTAAAATCATTCTGTGAATGCCTGAAGCAGGTCACCTTTCTTTCCTGAGCTCTGAAGTGCTCAGGGCAAGCTGATACTTATGGATTCAATGAGAGCATGGCAACATAGATGAAAATCTGAGTACTCAGATTAGATTTATTCAGAGAAAGCTATCATCTGCGGAGGCGGTGGGCGCACTCACACATAGACACACGGACAGCAAGAGCCAACAACAATGACCGTTTTATTAACCGAAGGCTTCTCTTTCATACTTTTTCTTATCTGTTCATGTATACATATGTCACACTCTATTAGCCAAGCACTTTTGTCCACGAGTCTTAGACCATCTTCTGATAGGTAGTTCGCATCTCACCTCATGCTGGTGAGACTCAAAACACATCTTGTTTTTCTCAGTTGTTTTCTTTCTTTCTTCTACTTTCCCATGCAGCTACAAGGCCATAGACTTGTTTTCCTCCACTTTCCCATGCTCACAGTTGCATCCTTCTCAGGCCGAAGGTGTCTTCAGCTCAAAAGTCTCCAACAATCATCTTTAACAGATGAAAAAAAAAATAAAACTAAGATGCAAACTGTTCCAAACAGCAGAAGAACAACTCTGACTCTAACAGAAAAAACCCACAGTATTTCTCACAGAAGCAGAGTGTGCTGTAATTTAGTCAAGATCTAATTAAAAACTCTGGAAGTCAAGGACTTAGCATGGGCAATGAGAAATCACGATATCTCTGTACTGTGCTGTATATACAGTATATAAATCCTTCAGAAATACATGAGGAATGCCTGGTCTGAAGGCTTTGAACTACATCTCTATCACTCCTTAAGAAAAGCTACCCAGTCATCTTGTTGATCTGTCTGTCCTGTTCTTCTCATTATGTTGTCTGGTCTGTAAACCAAATTTCCAAAGTCCTGAGCAGTGATGTGTAAAGATATATATCTAATCTAAGGGATTTCAGGTAGAGACCAAATCCGCCAGGATGCTCTTGCTGCTTTGTGTCATGCTGGCAGGAAAAAGCAGCTGCAAATTCAGAGAACTTACAGCTGTTTTGCTGTGCCAGAGACATGCACAGCAGCAACAGCTCACTGAAGGATCCTTTGTATAACCTCCAAATACAATATGCTATCATAAATACAATAGTTTAAGTCAATCTTTGGAATAATTCCATGGCTTCAAGAGGAAAAAATACATAGAAATAAGGCTGATATTCCCATTTTGACCATTTACACATGGAAATTCTATGGGGAATGTCAAATAATAAAAAATGCTATATAGCATAGTCAGTCTCTCAGCCATTTTAGTGCTGCACTGAGAGTTACAGAAGAAATGAAAATAAAAATAATTATAATTTAAATGAAGTTTTATGGAGACCTCTTATGACAGAATAAAGTTACAAAGGCCAAAGGCAGAGGAAAAAAGACAATAATTCTATTACTCTAGCAAATACAAACACATTTTCAATTTTGAAAAGGTTTCTTTCAGAATTACATTTTTTATCTTATAACTAATAACAAAACCAAACCAAACCAAAACATAATTTACAGAGAAAAAGTACTGGAAATCTTATGAAACTTATAAAAAGGCATTTCAAGCATCCTGCAGTATGTCTTATTTACCAGTCATAGACGTATATGAATGCTCTCTTTTTTCCTCTCTACATTTTAGGTAATAATTTAGATTGTTTCTCTGAGAAAGCTGATTTTAGATATCCCTCAAGCCTACATCATTCAGCTCAACTTGCCATGCCCAGTCAATTTGAACAGAGGTTATGTTGAAAGAGAATTAAGGTACAGCAAGGACTTGCAGGTATTAATCCTTCCTGTAGCACATTCACTCTTCTTGCAGAAAAATATCAGCACTTTCTCTTTCACCATCCTTTATTCTTCTATTGCCCTTACTAAAAACTACACCAGAAGGAAAAATGAAGAAGATTCTGGCAAAGGATCCTGAAGTGCATAAGTGACATTGCCTATGCTGGGTTCCCAGGTGGGTCAGAACAACTCTGGTTCAGTTGTGGAGAGGTGTCCGCTCACCTGGGATGTCAGCAGAATGCTCAATTTCTTTGCCACTTATAAATCAAAGCTATATATTGATGCAAACTAGTGGCTGGGTACAAGTCTCATAATTTTCTTCATTTTATATAGGTTTATAATCTGCTGGTCTGTCAGAAGCAAGTCATACAGAAGTGTTTCTGTGAAGTGAAATAAGAGAGTTCTTTCATTCCCCCCCTCCCCCTGCCACTAACATGGTAGTCACTTCTAACATTTCTTCACAAAAGAGTGTTCCAGTTTATATAATTCTGGATTACACTCAATGTGTTACAATCTGCCAGCAGAAAAATATAAGGAGTCTTGCTATTTCTTGAACTTTTTCAAGAAAAGAAGAATGAAAAATAATATAATGGGAGTTGAATGACCTTAACAAAGCAAACAGCAAGGTTATATTAAAATTCAAAGATGAAGAGCTACCAAATTTTCCAGAGCAGCTGCATAGATTTGTGGATATGTGATACGCAATGAAGTCTATTCTTCTGTTGCTGCATAGAAAATAATTGATCTAGCTACTTTGAAGTGAACTGTAGCCCCTTCTCTAGTGTGGGGATTTAGTTGAGTGAGAATGATATTTAAAAAAAAAAACAAGTCATATGGAGAACTAAATTCTATTTCTCCATAATAAGAATTGTGGTGATCAAAGCAATATACTTTATAGTGACTTTTAACTACATTCTCCCTAGTTAAGCACATAGATATTTGCAGGGTCAGTCTGTAAGGTTTGTGTCCAAGGTTTTTTGTAATTTCATGATATGAAAATGTTGAGGGCAAAATAATGCATGTCTTTGCAGATGGGTAAAAATGTGTAAGTTAATTGTTTTTCTGTACCTGGTGCATACGTTGAAAGTAGTTAGCTCCATCAATTTTTTGCATCTTCATTGTCTTATTTATGTTGGATCTTCCTTAAGAGTATGGTCATACTAGTGGTTAGACAACATTGAAAAAATAATAAATGAAAAAAACCAACTATTTTATAAAGATATTCAAAATACAGACACAGTTGAAGCTTAATTTGTTGAAATACAGTTGGGCAGTATAAAAAAATTCCATGTTAACATCCAGCTGTCAGTGATAAAAATGCCTGAAAATCATTCCCTGGGCTCAGCTTCATAATGTTATAATACTTAACAGAAAAGAATTTCAAATCCAACACAATTTTGCTGCACTTATTAACATGAGACCATTGTGTGTATTCTCAGGAGTTATATTTGCGTATCCATATCCATGAAGTCTCTCACTGAGATAAAAAATTTCTCTCCTGTAAACACTTAAAAAGAAAGGAGTCAGATCCTATTTTAAATGTGTTTTAAAAGAGCTAAGGCCACGATTTCAGACAATTAAGTCCCACTTAAATGATAGTCCATCTAGTGCTCTGTATGCAGAAGTCTAAAATGTATTAGTAATATTTCTTCAAGTTTTTATATTGCTGTCTTTATGTGGTTGAATATTTTTACTGTACTCCTGACAAGTTTTAAAAAATATTCTTCTTGATATTTGCATATGGGAAATATGGATGATGGACTCCATGAACAATTTAGATAATATTTTAATACAATCTTGAATGTTGCTCATACTTAAAGTCAGAAACATGATTAAGGTTTGGCAATGGACAAGATCACAATAACAAATGCTCAACTAAATTTAAAACTAATATTAGGTAATGGAATTACTGAAGAAAACATGTCCTAAAGTAAGTGTTGATGGTAATGAATCTGACATCACTATATGGTTGATAAACATCACTAAAATGATAAGTCATATTATAGATGTTAATTTGATTTGAGGTACATACATGGTTTTAAATTAATTGTAATAGTAAATATTTTTAAGGCTTTAAAAACAAGAACATCACTGTAATTATGTCATAATAGCTTTCAATAAGGATGAGGCTTATTATGAAAGGCTAAATAAGTGTAATCTATTATTTATGTGAATAACTGTAAACAAGTTTAGAAATGTTAAAAACCTAATTTGCTCAGGTCTGTTGAGATTGTCAAAAGGTTATGTAACATATTAAGGCTGTTACAGTTACCTGCTGACCTGCTTCCTTCATCTGTCCTGAATTTCTATTTCTCAACAATAGCATAAACTTTTTTCCAACCAAAATGCTTTTTCTCCCCATAGTGTGCCAATACTACCTTACCTGTCTAAAGGAATTGGTAAAATTTTATTGTCAATGACATACTGCATATGGCTTGAGGCTAAAACATTGAAATACTTCAGAAACAAGTCTGTTAGAGAGAGGAACCCTGAAAATGACAATGCAGATATTTGCTTGAATTCATTAAATAACTGTAAATAAACAGAAATGGTGAATTATGGAGCTAGCACATTTGCCCAGTAATAAGATGGAACATTGAGTTCAGAACATTGTTTATTATTATTAATATTATTATTGTTATTATTGTTGTTGTTATTGTTATTTCTGTGATTATTACTTGTTTTTTTCTTTTAGTGAATAGAAGAACACTCATAAGCTGCAAATTCAGAAGTAAAGCTAAATGTAGCTGCCTGATTTTTTTTTGATTCAGGGGACACCCTCAAGGTTAGTAGTATGAAATGCTGGTAACTCTCATCCATGTTTTCAAAGTTCATGCAGAGAGCAATCCAACAACCGAATCTTTAGGAACAGGATATCTAAGGCACTGAAGTTGTTACAGTATGATGAGTTGCATGAGGGTGTTTTTTTTATAATAGCCTTCAATGGAGTTGTAGATTGGAACATAATAGCTTTGTGCTAAAAGAAGGCATAAAATAGAATGATTCTCTGAAAGAATCTTGTACTTGCCATGTTGGCTAATTTGTCACCATTAGCTCCCTTTATTGATGGTGAGGATAGATTTTTTTCCTTGTGATTTAATTGTTTGAAAAAGTGAGATCCCAAGGTAATTCATCAGGTCAGCATGGAGCAAAAGGAATATGTGATAGTTGATGCCTTTATAACCCCAAGCTGCTGAACTCAAATTTAGCATCTATTTTATTTATCAAGGCAGATGATTTTAGTGAAAGATGAACCAAATTACCAAGTAGTTAGGTGTGTGGGATCACGGACATAAAATTGCTCTGAAGCTGGGAGCTCTAAATGACGGTGCAGCAACACAGTTCTGTCTTGTTTCCAGCTGAACACTGTACATAAAATGTTGAACAAGCACAGTCAGGACTTTCAAGTCTGTGGTGTATTGTGTTAATAGAAATTTAGGTTGTTATGTCCCTATCCTCAACAGCTCTCTCTATCTTTCAACCCAAAAGTTCATTCTTTGTTAATTCACCACAGATGTATGTCTGAATGGTAACACCGCTTTAATTTCTTCTTCCTGTGACAGTCTGTAATACTTCAGCAGTGATACAATGGCTGTGATGAGGGACTGGGTCCCTTGCCCAGAGTAGAGCATGCCTTTCCACGTGAACAGATGCTCCCGCCTTTGCAGCACTGGCAGGTTATCTGCACAAGCAGCAACATATCCCCCTTCCCCAGGAAAGCCTTGGCTCTTATAGAAACAGTTGTATCTTTTCAGCCACCCTGCAAAACAGCTGCCTCTTTCTATTTCTCCTCCGACAACCCTCCTGCAGTGCCTGGCATATTGCTCAGTAGGAAGGTGAGGTAGCAAACCAGGGTGGGCCAAGGCATGGCTGCTGCAGCCAAGCACACCAGGTTCCCTGTAGGTGCTCAGAATAACAAAGAAAGTGGTGACACTCACAGATGTCCCCCTTCCTTCTCACCCTTCCTCTAGTTATATCAGATGGTTAAATAGTTATCTTCTGATCTTGCTCTTTTTTCTCTCTCTTCAAGACTGATCCCACAGGTGAAGTTCAGCACATACTTTCAGGCAGAAACATTTCCTGTGACAATAGCTACTACTATGCTACAGGGTGCAGAGCACGCCATTATTGTTCATTTCACTGGCAGAATAAAATTGAAAGCAGTTTAGCTCTAGATCCACAAAGGCATGTAAATACTTAATACCTGCTTAATTTGCTTGAAGTTAGGTACTTAAGTGCCTTTTGGAGACTGAATCCTAGTATTTGCTTTCTTCCGAGTATGTGTGATTTTCTGTAATTGCATTACAGGGAAAATGGAGTTTCAAGATCTCTAGACATCAGAATGAGACTTTGTGGTTGGCTTTGAATGCTGATATGTTATACTGATGCAGGGACTCTTATCCATATGATTAGGAATATCTGATATCTCCATACTCTGAATATACACAATATAATCACAGACAGAGTAAACTAAATAAAAAACCTTAACGGCCAATTTACTGGTAAGACTGCATTACCATAAAATTGATTAATGTTTACATTTTATTTGAAGTTTTGGTTCTTACTATCAAATTGCCTGTGGATGATTTAAAGATCTGATTAGCTCAAAGAAAAATTATATTACTATAAAAATGTTAGTCTGTCTTGCTTTAGAAATCTGAAAAGGCAAACATTTACGTGATTTGATATGTGAGCTTAATAAATAAACAGATCACCAATGAACTGCTGAGAAAAGTTAAACAGGATCAGACAAATGTTATAAGAACAGCATCTTTTTAGTGAATTGGGTCTTTACATTTTGGAGACGGTTACTCAATTTTAGATTGTTTGGTTATTTCACAAGAAACACTGACTCTTACTGTTAAATAACTAAAGTTTCAGGTTTTTACTGATTCTGCTGAATCACATGGCTGCAGAAGAGACTGGTGTCAATCAATGGCAATATGGTAAATAAACTGGTAATATGAGATATTTTAGAACAGGTACTACGCAACACCAGTTTTATTAAATTAATCCTCCTCCAGTTTCTATGATTGTAGATTATATTATTATATTATATTATTGAAGATCATATGCTTCTCAAAAAAAAAAAAGTGGGAGATAAACCACAAGAGTCCTCTTTTCAGGCCACCTTCCTCTCACTCTCATGCCTCCTATCTGCACACTGACAAGAATGAAAGATATATGGATTGATCTTGAGATGATTTTCTTTGTTCATTATTTCTCCAATTTTAGCGACACCTGAGGCTCAACAAAACTTGATACATACCATTATTTAGGGATATCAGTCATAGGATTGAGACATTTCCTTGTAAATCTGTGATTGCTGGTTGTGAGTTGTTACTTTGAAGAGATGCCTAATGTAGGTTTTAGAATGAACACACAGAAAATCAGAATTAGTCAAGGACTGTCTCTACAATTTAAGACAGTCTGTATACAAAAAGACTGAGATTCGAATCTTGGGTAGACCATTCAAGAGATGTGAAGTTTTCTATGGATGTGGTATGTGGTAGCATATGATTTCAACATTCTGTCAACCCATTTGGAGTAACCCTCTATCCCTTTTACTTGCAGTTGCAGTAGGCTGAATATGATTCTTCAGTTATCCTTCTCCTGTCTTTTGATTCAATTTGCATATGTAGACATATACATTCCAGTCAAAACTGCATAAAAAGTTTCAGCAGCGTGAAACTTTTTCACTCTCAGACGAATTGGGCAGAGAGACACTGCAAATAACTTTTGCCTTTTAAATGTGTGATAAAAAACATGTTATTAACTCTATTCAAGTTTAATTTCAAGTGACTTAGGGAAAAAGAGTAATAATTGCATTCCAGTGTACATTTGCCCCAAAGTCTGAATTAGTAGACAGACAGTAACTATGCTTCACAACTTACACTTTCCTGTTTTCAGCAGTTGAAGAAAGACATTGAAAAGATTACATCCTTTCTTTTTTAACTTCATTGACTAGGCTACTTTCAATGCATCGTGTCCTAATTATTTAATTTGATAGATTAGGTGAATGGATGAATGTGCTGATATTCATGAAGTCAATTTGGAAAATGGTTAAGTATTATACTTAGTAATCAGCTATGGTTTAATTTGCTCACTTTCACTGACAAAAGGGGAATGATGGGAAGTAAAAACTGAGTAGGCAAGTTAATCACTGAGTGATTCTGAGTTTTCTGGAAAACAGTCTTTTGTCATATATGTAACTATCAAGCAGTGTCAAACAGTTGAAGTAACACTGGTCTAGCCTACTGAGATACAGATGCCAAGGACAAAGGTCTGACATGGCTAAGTGGGCTGAGAGTTGATGAAAACACCAAAAAAACCAAAACACAAATCTGTGGGCATCATGGTGGCTGAACTGATCTTTCCTTCTGGCTTACAATATTAAGGCTGGTCTTGGCATCCTCCCATAGGACAGATCACAATGTGCAAACACAGCTGTAGGCATGCCGTGAATGCATTAAAAGTGTTAAATGCTGTAGATCTCTGTGTCCTATAGGGACGTAAATGCAAAGCACACCAGGAAAATACCAAGGGAATAAAAAGGGAAATGAAAATTCTGGAGAACTTTGTAGTGGTTCATGAAATCAACTTTTTGGACTTGTAAGTACAGATAGAACAAGCCATCTGTATTGTTTTATGAATATTTGAAAGTTATCACTTAACAGTGATAACTGATACCATTTTTACTCACAATGATGAAAATTCATTTGCAATATTTGATAGTATTGTTCATACTAAAGATCTCCTAGTCTGTCTTTTTTTCTGATAAAAATAAGAATTTCAAAAGTGAATAAAAAAATCAGTATTATACTCCTAAGACATCTGTCTTCTGATTTTTGTCTTAAATTTTCAAAGACGTTGTTATACATCTGATTTTGCAGCTATAAGCTTGTACTAGTTTCCTTTCCTCTTCCCCTTTTCTGGGTCATCATTTATTTTAATATCTTTTTGGCAGAGGTTTAAAATTTTCATATTTTCACATTTAAGTATATTAACATTTCTTTGATACATGAAAATAAATGAAATAGTAATTGTCCTATCTTTTCTCTGAAAAATATTCTATAAAATGTGGAATTATTGTTTCATAAAATTCTGTATCAATAATTATTTTTATTTTAAATGTAGTTGATCAGTTATTTGTCATGCAACATTGAAAGGATCAAACAGCAGAGGCTACAATAGGAAAATGCAAATAGAGCTTTGTTAAAAATACCCAAAAGAGTGTATGAAGTAAAACTAATTAATATGTATTTACTAAAACTCACAGAAAGTACTGGAGATGCAATAAAATACATGCCTGTAAAAACTGTTACAAGTTCTTATACAATCCAGGTCATTATCTGAATATATTTTGGGGACAAAAATCACACATTATCCTAAGTTATATTAATAGTATGCAGACACATACAAGTGTATCTAACTAGTATATAGAAACATAGTATAATTTGGGTTGGAAAGGACCCTTAAAGGTCCTCTGGTCCACCTCCCTTATAATGAACAGGGACATCTTCAACTAAATCAGGTTGCTCAGAGTCCTGTCCAACCTGATCTTGAATATTGCCAAGGATTGAGAATCCACCACCTCTCTGGGCAACCTGTTCAAGTGTTTCACCACTCTCACTGTAAATAAACTTTCTCTTTGTATCTAATCTAAATTGACCTTCTATTAGTTTAAAGCCATTATCCCTTGTCCTATTGCAACAGATCCTGCTAAAAAGTTTGTCTCCATCTTTCTTGGAGACTCCCTTCAGGTGCTGGAAGGAATCTCTATAATGACTCTTCAGGACCTTCAATGACAAAGAGAAAAAAGGGGAATAATGCTGCTTCTAGAACACTTTCAAGTTTGGGAAGGCTCCCTGAAGCCTTATCTTCTCCAGTCTGAACAACTCCAATTTTCTCAGCCTGTCTTCATAGGAGAGGTGTTCCATTCCACCGAGCATTACTGTAGCCTTCCTCTGGGCTCAGGAATAAAAGAGTTGGATATATTTCCCTGCTGATATAATTGTAGTCAGAAGGATTTTAGAATATGGTGTGTAGGGAGAGTGGATTTATACCGCAGATGGAGGATGCGATGTAGGATAAAAGCAGTTATAGTGGTAAGCTTGTTTCAACCGGTTTCTTCCACAGCTGTATCTGGGTTGGTACAAGCAACTTTAATTTTAAGACTAAGCTCAAACTCAAGACCTGTACTTTATGCTTTTTCTGCCAGGTTAAGACTTGCTTGATTTAGTGAAAGAATGTGAAGGACTCTCTATAGGCAGAATCTTAGCAAGGGTCTCAGACAGACACCATATAGGAAGGAAATAAGGGCCTGTATAAATAAAGTCTGGCTGTAGGGGACTAAGTTTCATTAAAGAAAATAATTAAAGAAAATATTTTTTTTTTGTTAATTTAATAACAAGAAAAAGGAGAAGAGATAATTTGGGCTTTTTTCCTTCAGAGGACAAAACTAAAATATGGTTCAGATCCTGAGATATTAGAAGCTGGGATCTTTACATCAGTGTTCCATGATGCCAGAAATGCTCTTATTATGTCACAGTGCACTACCTTACCTTTTCAGGTAGGATTTACTCAAATGAACGAGGTGGAACATAAAATGTAGTCTAACCAGAATCTACAACTTATACAGACAAGAGGAAGCATGTAGGATTACTGATCTGACAACAGCTGCTCATTGCATCATTTTTTTGTTTCCACTTTCGGCAAAGACATTTTTTTTCAAAAGCACATCTTATTTACTGACCAGAATGACCTGACAGGTGGTATATTCAGGTGGTCTCTTTTGGAAGACACAGGAAAGTACATTTGTTTTCTTTATCTTATGATAACTTTTGGGAGGATATCTCAGAGGAATGTTTGATCTAGTTTATGAGACACTGTAGTTTTTTGATCTCTTTTGAATCAGATTATGGTAAAAGCAAACAAATGTGGGCAATTTCTCTTTAAGCCTGTTCCAACAATTTACCATTCCAATGGTTCACTTCTAGCATTATATAAACACTTTGATGGCTCGACTTCTTTTTAATTAAAGTTTAATTATCTGCCATTCAGTTGTTACAGATAAAGTACATATGCAGAGTTTTTAGGAGGAAAAGAGTGTGCCCACATAGACATCAAGGGAAAACACTCAAAGAGCTGGAAAGCAATCTGTGGAAGCAGAATAAGAGGCAGTAGTGGCCAGCTTGAGGATGCAAGGAAAACACTAAAGCTTGAGTAGACAAGAAAGACAAAAGTGAACAACAAATAGTCAGCATTTTGAGGGGAGCACAAGCAATGTAATTCCAATGCTATGCTGCTGTGGACAGAGGTAAAATACCCTCCAGAGAAAGAGAATATTTTTGAACTAGCAAAATAAAAGATTATTTTGAGTGCTATCTTTGAAATGAAGGATTTGAAAGCAGTACAGGAAAGCAGAGGAAAAAACTAATGATGACAATAATGAAGACATCATTACTGTTGGCTCCTTTATTTTTTTGTTTTATTTATTTGTTTTCCAGTCTTGTATAGCTAACAGATTTGAGTAAGATCTTCATATCTAGAGAAAGAAACAGTAAGATTTTCTTTAAATAAGGACAACGTTTTATACTAAAAGAGATCACTGAGACCTTACTGCCTGGGAACCATAACTTCATGACTTTGTAAACCACTATAATAAATATTAAAAGAGAGGAAACAAAACATGCATGTTAAACTAAACAGAAAGCAGCAGGAAATTATACAGAAAAAGTATTATTATAATGGTTTTTGCTGTAGTGTACTGAACGATCAAGTTCAATAATAGTATTTATGTATAATAGTGTGTTGACCAGGGGTATGTGGCATGTATATTGTGGAGTATTTATGATCAGTTTTCAAATTTTAAAATAAAGCAAAAACTAAATTAAATGAGTTACAATTATTATGCCTGCTAGAAACTACATTATTAATTGCAGAAAAGTTTTGAAGCAGATGTGCAGATCCAAAGTTTGCAAATAAAAAATAAGAATGGAAAAGTCTTAAAAATATTATTCAAAGCAGAACAGAAGTAGAGTGAAGCTATGATGTTATGTCACCCAGATCACCATTATGGACCTTCCTGAATAATATAGGCATCCTGGGAGCACGACAGTCTGCCAGGGCTGATCAGTCCTTCTTCCTAATCCAGCAACTGTTTTGAGCACAGCATGGCACAACAAAATTATAGCACCCCCTATTCCAAAGTAAGCCTTTTGATGCAAATTTTTGGTTCTCTGATGCATAGAGTAAAACACAGAATAAATGGGTCATGGGAGAGGGTGGATTGCCTTGAAAAGCCATGTGTTGCCTGTGACAGGAAACAGCCACTCTCCACAAGTAAATCCATTGTGTAAAGAACCAGAAAGAAAAGTAACTGTTAGATAGCAGACAGTGCTGGCATGGGATGAAGTTAATTTGCTCACTGTGGAAAACTCACTCTGGGGACATTGCTACTATTGGAAGACTTTGAATTCTTTGAAGTATTGGTGAAGCAGGAACCACAACTTACTTTTGCAGGATATTTTCTTATTATGGAAAGACAGTGGGCTTAGTTCAGTCTTCTAAATAGACACCATTTCTTCCTAAAAATTCCTGAGTAAACCCTGCATTGAAATAGCTTGTAATTTCATTTAATTTTCTTTTATTCCTACTCCTAAAATCCCATTCTCAGTCTCTGCCTTTTCCATAGTGTTTTCTTTATAATCTGTTACAGGAAGACACTTCTTCGTGACAAGGAGAAATTGTACACTGGAAGTCAGATTTGGACCCCAATGAAGAGGAATAAACCTTGCCTATAGAAAAAAGAAGTAGAAGATGACTTCCATTGGGTGTTACAGCACAGATCATCAAATGTCTAAACACCCTATAACATAATTTGGAAAACAAGTAGGATTTTGGGCACAAGAAAGGGCTAGAGAATGAAACTATAATCCAAGAAGAAATTCAGAGATTTAGCAACTGAATTTCAGCTATCCTATTTGCAGCTAATCTTTGGCAAAAGCTTAGATTAAGTCAAATGATGCCATTCCTTAAAAAAAAAAAAAAAAAAGATTATTTCCTTGAGAGTAAATTTGTTGTTAGAAACTGTTGTTATCCTGTTGATGCTATCGTTCATCTAGTGTGCATTCAGAAATATTGTCCTGTTTGATTTCAGAAAATTTGGTCAGTGAAATAAAGCTATGACAGTTGTCTAAACAAAGCAACTGTCAGCTCATATCACAAGCTCCTTCCAAACAAAGAGCTGCACTGCTCCAAACTTGTTTTTCTTTAATGAACCCAAGCCTTCCCACTGTCATTATTCATTCTTTCTAAAAACACTGGAAAATGCAATACATTACTCAACTGTGACCTAACATGTCCTAAGGTGCATATTTTATTGATGTAAATAAATGAGATTCTAGTCTACCCAAATGCTGGTGTTTTGATTTAATAGAAACACTGTTTACCTTAAAAGTTGTCATTAGTGCAATGATTATTTTCCCTGGAGGCTTGAACAATAATCTGGAGGACTACTGCCAGCAGCCTGCTTAATATCTGCAGATTCATCAAGCAATTAAGATGTTGGATTATGGGGTATAAGGAGGAAATAGTTAAAATGTTTGCTGCTTTCTGTGGTTTACTCCAATACATATTTTTCCTACATTAAAAGAATAAGATTTGAAAGTTCATTAGTTTCAGACTTGCACAAATGCAAATCTTTTTTGATAAAATTACAGTGTTAAACTCCCTTATTACTGGGTATGAAATTAAAATGAACCAGACACTGGGGATTTGCTATTATTCCAAACTAAAATCAAATAAAACCATATATATTACAGTGCTCAGAACTAGAAGAACTGTTGTAGATGTTTTCCTGTGCTTTTGAAGTAAGCTGTCCCTTTGCTTTTCTTCCTGGATATCAATCTTGAATACACATGTATATTCTATTTCCCTTTTTTCTGCCTTTAGGTGGTATACAGTTTTATCAACAGGAATTCATTTCAAAAAGGTCACTGACTTAATGAAATAGTTTTGAATGTTTATGCCCATACCTTCTTTTGAAAAATAGTTTTACCTTAACTAGGTATTCATCAGTACAAATTAACTGGAAATATTAAATGCCATAACATTGCATGAGAAAAAGAAATGAAAAATGTGCTATTACTGCTCTGGGGGGAAAAAATAAAAATGAGGGAATGTGCTGAATCAATGAGAAGGAAAAATCAAAAACATTTATGAGTGTGACATCTAAGGAGCCTAAGTGACTCCTAGTGATAGGTCCTCCCTGCAGTTATTGAAAGCTAAACAGACAGAACGATTTTGACAAAAGTTCCCTTTCTCTTTAAAATATATATGCCATATGCTTTTTAAAGCTAATAATTCTGTAATATTTGAGTTAAATGAAAAGAAAAAAAGTCCATGCCACCACTGGTTTTCCCCACAGTTAAATCCATCTTGGAAAGAATTGTAGGCAACACTGGGCTTCTAGCAAAGACATAAATTAGGAGTTAAAAGGGAGTTGATTTCTGAAATTATGATCCATTCAGAAGTGGAAATTAGTTATTCTAAGCCTACAATCCACAGGTGTTTCATTGGTTTTTTGGATTTAGATAAGAAGTAAACACATAGGCCATTCAAGCTGCATGGCATTGAGAAATCAAATAAAATAAAAAGAGGAAAAACTCCTTGTGCCCATTCTCTCTTGTTCTGTTACTGGACATCACTGAAAAGAATCTGATCATGTCTTCTCTGCAACTGCCTTTCAGTAACTAATGTACATTAATGAGGTCCCCCTGAGCCTTTTCTTCTTTGGGCTAAACAGTCCCAACTCTCTCTATCACCAGGTGAGACTGATTGACAGGTAATTATCTACATCCTTCTTCTTGCTCTTCTTGAAAATAAGAGTTACTTTATTCCAGTCTTTGGGTACTTCTTCCTTTGCCAGAATCAACTAAGGGTTATTGAGAATGGACTGGAAATGACATTTGTTAGCTGCTTCAGCACTTGTGGGAACATACATCAGGGTCCATGGACTTATGAATGTCCAGTTTGCTTAAGTACTACCTGATCAAGGGTATATCGTATATCTTCCTTTCTCCAGCGTATCCCTCTGGTCTCTAGGATTTGTGATTCCTGATTACTAGTAAAGAGTGAAGCAAAGAAAGCATTAAATATTTCAGCCACGTGTTCACATCCTTCTCCCTCATGATGGCCTGGCTAACTTAGGAGGTTTTCACACTCTTCGAAATAACTCAGAAAGAATCATTTACACCACCAGCTGAGCCATACAAATGATGCAGCTGTTTATGTAAAGCAAAGGCTAACCTCTGGTCCCCTTTCTGTTGAGATGAAGTCAACTTCTTTGCAACACCTGTGGTCAGTCACAATAGGGTTATTCTCTGAGCTTCACAGGCACATCAAGTTTGCCCATTTCTGCTGAGCCATTTTTGGGATTTATTGGTCTGCCACAAAAGAAGGAAGCAGTTTCTATACATTCATAATATAGAATGAAAACTTTGCTCAATTACACATTTACGAATTGCCAGATTACATACATTAAAAACAAAAAAGGTTGAAATTGCCAGTAAAGGCCCTGACACTTTGAAACTTCATACTTCTAAAGTAAAAGCTTCTTCTCTTTGATAATTATTTATTTCACTAGTTTGATTAAAGTGCTAAGAATTAGTTACCACAGTAACAGAACAAGACAACAGAAATTTCTGCCGACTTTTAATAAAATGTGAATTGATTGCCATTGCACAGCACTTGCTGAGATATAAAACACATCTACTTTGCAGGTGATTCAAAATGCTTTCAACAAATTTAGTAGTCTCAAATGGATGGTACGAGATGGTATGATATGGATTTCAAATGAGAGAAATGAATGGAAAACATATACAGCTTAGAGGTGAGGTACTTATTTAATTAAACCATCATCATAAAAAAAAAAAAAAGGAAATAAGGCCAACACAAGCCCCCAAAACTCCCAATGCCAAACCAACCAACAGAGAAAAACAAACACACAGAACAACTGAAAAAATAAAATTTGTACTCGAGAAAGGAGATCTTATGCATGTAAAGTCTGATCATAGTAGCAACCAGAGAGATAACCAAGCATGAAACATGTGCCATTCTATGGCATTCAATTGCATAAATTTACTAAATCTCCTTAGATGGTTTTAATTATTTTGACCCTAGGTCAAGAAAAAGGAGCTAGATAATTGATCTTGTGCTCATTTGCAGATTGATTAGTGTACTGACTAAAGCTGCCATACAGCTGCACACCATGTAGGATGGGACAGATACAGGGGTTAGTACTGAGAGAAGCTAAGCTTGACAAAGTAAACATCTCTTGCCCTTCTGTTATTGCTCATCCCAGAAAACCAAGCACAATCCGGAGATAATTAAGCAAGGAGATTTAAGTGTATCATATAGTTAAATAATTTTCCATACTGTTTTGTTTGTTGCTTGTTTTTGTTTTGTTTTTTTCTGTTTGTTTTCTTTTTTTTTTTTTTACACCTGACTTTAGAATAATTACCACCAATTCACCATAGTGTGGAAGCAGAGTCAAGTCTAAATTGATTTGGGTATAGAAAAATGGTCTTCCTGCAGAAGACTAAGCACTACTAGCTTTGAATTATTTTCTTTTGCCAGAAATATTGTCATGTTTGTCACCCCACTTTGCATGATTGCATTTCTGTTTTCACTTGCCCATACAGCTAAGATTGTGGAACAAACATATTGTCATAAGTCTCATTTTTGGCTTTGACACTACCAGCTAGAGTAGTGTTTGTGTTTGCGTTTTTTTTTTTTTTTTAACTCATGCTGTCTGCAACAATTGGTTTTGGGATTTCTAAACTGTAATTGAAACCCATCAAGGTTGGATGCCAAGGCTGCTAAAGGATTCTGTTAAAATTATGGTTGATTAATCAGTCTATTCCCAAAACAGGCTTAAAATTCCACAGGAGGTTTTTTCTTTTAATGTTGTAAACAATATACATTTATATAATATATTTGATTCTTCCGTATAAATTGATGAATTATTTTGTGTTTCTAAATAAATTCTGCTTTACAATAAATTTCTTACTCTAGGTCAAAATTTAAGCCATTTCCCGATCATGAGAGACAAAAGTTGATGAGAAGAAAGCTTATTAAATACCAAAATATATTCATATTTTCTTAGACATAACTAACTCTATCTAGTGTGAAAAAGAAACAAATTATGATTCTGCAGAAATATTTTTTTCCTGCTTACCTAGTTCTCTTTCATTTCATAACCTGTAAAATATATGTTCTAATCCTAGAAAGATGTCTCGTGCTCAACTTTATGCACCTACATGACTAAGGTCATTTGGAGTCCTGTTTTTAGAGTAAAATAAGTGCTAAAATATTCTGGGCTTCAGTTTAGTAAAAGATGTGAGAAAGTAATGTTTTCCTGGCTGGAGTGGAATGGGAGAATTTTGAAAAATAAGTAAGTTGATGAAAAATAGGTACCTGAAGATGGATTGTATGATTTAAGCTTTCAAAAATTCAAATAAAAAAAATTAAAATTATAAATTCAGTTAACTCCTGCTTTAGAGGGATTATAACATACTGATGTTTATTTCTAACTTCCTTAGGGTAGTGTAGACATATGTCTCACATACAATCATATTACAGCCATGCAAATTATAAAAATGACATTCAAAAATGTATTTTAAATGTAACTTTGCCTCTTGTTGCTTTTCATGAAAGAATCATGTTTGGTTCTCACCTTGTGAGCATTTATGTATTGGTAAGGGAGGGTTGTATAGTATCAATTTAGTAACTCCAGGAAATTTTGCAACTTCCAGCTGTCAACCCAGGACAGCAAAAATTTCCCCAAAGTTTTACATCATATGTCACAGTCTGATGCAGATGTCTCAGATACTTGAATGTTTCCAATGGAACTAACTGCCTCTGTTTAGGCTCTTGAAATCCCTCCTGACAAATCAAAGCAGATTAAATCTTAGATGCAGTGTGTGAGTTCAGGATTCACACTGTATAACTAAATATCCCTAAACAATTATAATTTATAAGACTTCAAATGGGAAGAAAGATGTCCAGTTCTTGATAGAGGCAGGAAAAAGACTTTTTAAAATGAGAAATAGGACAACAGATGAGAATTTGGACCAGGTGATAGGAAAGAATTCTGGGGCAGGAGCCAAAAATCATATACTGGTTATTAATATTGTTAGATATGGAATTCAACACAAGTGTACCTATTTCGTCTCCAAATGTTATAATTAGGAATGAATTAGTGAGATCTTTGGCAGGGAAGACAAAAACTTGGCAGAGGAAAAGATTAAGATGGAAACTAAAGGTGTCTCAATTTCGTTCTTCTATTTTCCAAAAATATTATTTTAATTTTGAGGGGGTTTTGTCGGTTTCTTTATGGATTTTTAATACTTCTTTTCTTCTTTTTAATTTTCTAACAGGATTTGCCCTACCTTGCTAAGTTCCATTTTTTCTATATGTCTATTGAGATAACAGTTCATATATCATTAATCTGGGCTGTAATAGTTATTTTGCTAAAGATGCTAGTATTTCCTGAATCTTAGCAGTGTGTTTTGTACACACTTCCTGCCCAGAGGAGTCTACAGACTGGCTGGGCTCAGACAAAACAATTTGAAGATCAAAGTAAAAAACCTAATTGCAGCAGCAGCCTGGGGCTCTGGAAGAATTTGTCAACATCAGTAATGCAAATGTCCGGGGGCTGATTTAAAGACAAGAGAAGAAAAGGTTTATGAAGATGTAGATATAGTTTACACAACAAGAAAAAAAAAAGCAAGGGATAGATAAACTGTGTTAAAGCGTGCCATTCTTACTGATTATTTTACAATTGCAACAAGCACATTGATTCCCAAGAGTCTCCATCAGCTGAGCTGTTCAACTGCATATGCTTGTTGAATTTTTCACCATTACACTTCCTATCAGAAGTGGAAAAGCACTTTATTCTTCAGTTCTTCTTTGAAATCCCTTGAAAAATTTTATAGAAACCTTGACCACCTGTAGATAGAGGTGTGATAATGATTAATGTAGTGCTCAGACCATGGCCTCTGTACTGCCTGTAACATTCTTGCTATGATTGTGTGGTCTGCACATCTGGTTTCAGTAGCTATAGGTTGGCTCTACCTCTTTAAGGCAACAATTTGTTGCCTTAAAAATAAGTTCATTAATTCATGACATGGCCTATCAGGTTTTCTGCCCTACAAAGAGCCAGTAATAATAATCAAACCAAAAACTAAAAGCATAATATTTTGGGTGTGGACTTTTGCCAGGAAGAGAAAGTAACAGGTAGTATTAAAATAAATAAAAACCCAATGACATCATCGAATCAAAAGAATGAAGCTTATTATTTAACTGAAAAATCATAGGAGGATTTTTTTTTTTTTTTTTTTTTTTTTTTTTTTTTTTTTTTTGTGCAGAGGTACAACTGAAAAATGGCAACATCATTTCACAGGTACTTCTATTAATAGTGTAGTCTATATGGGGACAACTCAGACATGACCCTGAATAACTGAACAGCATCCTAGGGATACATCATTCCTTTTAGTGATATCCCTATTTCTTATTATGCTAATAGAATGTAACAAACCTTTATTTTAAACATTGTCTAAATTATCTATGTAGAATATTAGAGAGGCAGGAAAAAATTTTCAGAGAAAATACAAAAGGAAAAATACTATACAAATTGTTTTCTGATGTGCAAAATATTTCTGGGGCAAAGATGAATCACAGTAACATGATTTTCATTTCACAAGACTTGAAGAAGAAAAAGAAGAAAAGAAAAACAACAAAAAAGAAAAAAGAAGAGAAGAGAAGAGAAGAGAAGAGAAGAGAAGAGAAGAGAAGAGAAGAGAAGAGAAGAGAAGAGAAGAGAAGAGGTTTGAGTGATATATAGGAAACAAGCAATAAATAAATAGATTTTTTCCCAGAATAGTAATTGTAATAAATGCAATAAGTAATATCATGCAGATTAGTTTACTCTAAACCAAGGTCAATAAAATCAAAATTGAATCTGAAAAAAATGGGGTACATGGGAGTTCACATTATTAACTTTACTTCTATGAATCATTTTTGGGCCAGACATGTCAAAACAATGACATAAAATACCAATTAAAGTATTCAGCTCATGTAGAGTATGGCTCTTACCCAACAGGTGTCCCTATGGAGAGGGAAGACAAGTTCAGCCTGTCAACTGATCCCAGCAGTTATAATAAAGTCTTCCCTAACTTCCATTCTTGACTTTTATACTATTTCTTTATGTTTTGGTGGGGCTTGAGTGACTTTAGTCATAAATACCTTTGTTGCTGATTGGTGTAAAATTCTCTCCCTTCACTTTTAAAGAATACAGTTAAAAAATTATAGAGCACATGCCCAGTGGGGGTGGACATACCTTGGAGGCAGGTAACTTTGGGATGGAGGTGCACATTAATATTAGAATTAGGCTTTAATGAACCAAGGTAATCCAATGAGAGAGATTTTGTCACAGTTTATGACTCAGCAGCAGAACATCTTCCATCTCCCTTGGTTGACAAGAGCTGTATGGTTTTATCAGCTTGTGAACTACCATGTAGTTCCTCTCCCTACAAGGAGTTCTACAGAGCCTGGCCACAATGTCTCCACTCTCTTTCACCCTCCATTCCATCTCCCTTATCAGGTGCCCCTATTGTATGGGGAATTATCATGGAGCTGCCAACTTTGTTCCATCCAGAGAGTGGCAGCTGTGTTTTACCCTATAATTTCCATACTGTTATAACTTCTGTAAGGATGTAAATATAACTTATCAGTTTCCTCTGATTTTTACCCCTAGCCATCTTCCCACACCAGAATTGACTGTTACACTCAGGCTCACACCTTGTTAAACGTCTATTTACACCTTTTTATATGTTATCATGAAATTGCCACTAGAAATCTGATGCAGTGTAATTTATGAATTGAAATGTCAGAAAAGAGAAACACAACTGTTAAAGCAACTAAAAAAAGACAGTGTGACTACTTGAATCAAAAAGAGACCTAGTCTTAATTTAATTGCACTTCTCTCTAAAAGATCAGTAAAGTACGTGACCAATGTAGAATCCATTATACTCATGAGTCTGTAAGGAGGTCAAAGAGAGTCTACAACTCATGAAACCTAAGTGAATGCAATAGTGGTTAATTATGTACCTTCTCTGAATTATGTACCTTCTCAGCAGAATTTTGCGGTATTTTTCTTTTGTCTAATGCTCGGTATAAAGTACAGATGTGTTTACATTTCCTTTCAAGTGCTGCTTTATGGAGTAAAAGTAGGACTTTTTTACCTTTGCACACACTGCTTGCTTACATTTCTGATA
The DNA here is from genome assembly GCA_013396755.1 of Sclerurus mexicanus. Classification (NCBI taxonomy): domain Eukaryota; kingdom Metazoa; phylum Chordata; class Aves; order Passeriformes; family Furnariidae; genus Sclerurus; species Sclerurus mexicanus. Next base: position 313,071 of record VWZF01004268.1, read on the forward strand.
GTCGAGCCATCCATGTTCTCAACCCTCGCTCTTCTCTCAGTTTTCACACGGCACACTTGTTCAGTGGCCCAGAAAATCCACTGCCACATGTTATACAAGAGAAATGTTAATGGGGAGAGCTGCAGACTTTAAAATAACTGAATGTCTGTTTGGAAAATGCGATTAATTCAGGAGAATGGGAGCTTTTGAATTCTGCAGTTGGCTTGTCTGGGCTATGAGGCCCCAAAAAGCTGCACAAGAGCAGTGCTAGCAGTCTGCTATTTTTACCCGGAGTGAACAGAATATATGACCTTTCTTTTTAAGAAAATGCCATTTTTGTGATGTGCTCCAGTTACTATCACACATCTCCAAGGTGACTTTCAAAGCAGTGCCTCCCAGAGCTAGGTTATGTGCTGAAAAGAGGAGCTCCTTACAACATGCTTAATGATTGGGGCAGTATTTTCTCACCTGACAGAGGGGGCTACATGATGTTGCTTTTAACCTACAGCCATAAAATGAGGAATCTTCTGTAACAGAAATCATGGTATGTGTGAATCTGGTTTGCAGAAACACTTTTCTCTCTTATTTTTGCACTCAGGATGAAAAGTGAAATACGAGCTAATAAAGCCTACTGGTAGCTCAACTGGAAAATCTGAGGACTGATTTAGGTCAGCAATCAGGATTCATCACCTCAGAGTCTGCAGTTCAGCAGAGTCTGAACTTTTGATTCAGATACAGATTTAACCAAGTTTATGTGTTGCTTGACAATGTATAATAGCTAAAGACACTAAGTAATGGATATGGGTTTATTTTTTTGTTATTTGTCTACTGTTATGGTTGTGTATAACACTTTAAAAATAGAAGATACACCTGAAGTATATCCTTTTCACATAGACATAATACTTTAAAAAAAGTAACCATAAAATAATATCATGCTGTATGGGTTGGCTCTCTTATTTTTTAGTCATCTTTTATTCTATTTCCAGAGCATTAGGGTTTTGTACTTATGTTGTCATATTATAAAGCGTTTTCACAGTGGTATACTGAAATAATCTACATTCCAGATGAGGTGAGGCAGGTTATTAAAAAAAAGAGAAAGATGTTTTGGTGGAGAAAGTAGATAAGAAGTGTAGATTTAGTGACCTCAAGTAAAGAGGCTCTCATTTCACTGGAATCCTTAACCATGTTCTCCATTGGCCCCTTCTAATCTTCCCTCCCCCCCACCCCCCCCCAAACAGCAGACCCTGCTTTTTGGAGTTTTCAAGAGACAATATGGGTGCATGAAGTTGTGGACATGCTAGTAGGAAACAGCTCATTAAGTCATTATGAAAGGATTGCTAGGAGAGGAGAAAAATACACAATAAAATCCCAGAATATACTGTCATGATTCTTTCCATCAGTAGATTTCAAAATAATCTACAATGAGGAGACATATCAGAAAACTGAAGGACAACAACTAATGCTAACCACTTTTTCTGTACTTCGGTCTGTTACTCCCCTTGTTAGCTTACAAGTACTTACTTAAGAATAGAAAATGAAGGAAAACCAAAACTGAAAACTTAGACAAATACCTGAAGAATGAAAGAGAAAAGGAGATCCCAGAGGAAAAAATATAACTTCAGATGTTTACAGTGAACTCCTATAAACTGTGCAGCAATGTCTTAGGCCAGTAGTGGAGCTCTTCTTAACCATGCAAATGAAACAAGTTTCAGGGAAGTAAGCGGGAAATAAAAATTTCCACAACATGAAAAAAGGTAAAAGTGTATTTTTAATGACCAAAGAGCTAGTGGCTTCTTAGAAAAGTAAGGCGAAGTATCTGAAATGAGAATAACATCAAAGTTTCCCAGATAGGAGACAATAATTTTATTTATCTTCATTCCTTTTTTGAAAATACCAAATTTAATGATTCTTTTAGTAAACTTTAGAAAGGATTTCTGTTCTGTCACTACATTACTTGTAGGTTTTGTCATTATCAGGCCAGCAAAAGTTAGAGTAGAAATTTTGTTAATAGCTCAACATGCCAATTTCCCTATTAATCATTAACACAATGTTTATGTGCTTTGAGTCCTGTGAACAGTTGGTGCCTTTCAGCCATTAGAAGGAAACTGAATACTTAGGACTCCCTTTTGACTTCAGCGGATGGCAAGATAGACAGTCGGACCAACAACATTCAAATTCATCACAGAGATACCAAAGGCAAACAGATTCTCTTAAAACTGTGGCAGCATTGAAAGGTTGTCCAAGTAGTGCAACTTCTCTTATGAAATAGGAAAGAAGAACAACTCCCAGTTGACAAAAAAGTACAAGGTTGGTGGCATACCAAGCTAAAATCATCCATAAAGGCATTGTATCTGTGTTATAAACTGCATGTTTTCTAGATGCTGCCAAAAGCCTAAACCTGAAAGATTACTGTTAAAAAGTTTTCAGGTACCTAGATAGCATAATAAAAACCAATGTGTTGGGGGTTTTTTTAATGGATTTTTGTCTGCTGACTACAAAGCTGTCCCAGTGTATATATTTGATAACTGCCATCCTGCAGAATAAAGTAAAATAATATACAATAAATATAAAATTATAATAATTTAAAAAATCCAAACCCCAAGTCTTTCACATATGCTAAAAAGAGATTTAACACTTTAAAAAATATTTAGATGCAGGATGTTTCTTTTGTTTGGTGATGGCTGTGAATGCCGTTCCAATTCTTATTGACTCTGCTTTAAGATATAGCTTAACTTAGTGGAAAAAAGACTGCAGAAAAAAAATAGTCTAACCTATATGAATTGACCCAGCTAATAGCAAACTAGGTGGTTTGCCTGTGTGGGGCAAATTAGCCATGAAACAAAAAAGCTCCTTTCAGGCTAATGTTCATTTCTTCCTGCTAACCCTGTAAAATACACGATCCTGGAATAAGGAACCATTTTACACTTCTGTATTTGCACAGAAAAACAGGAGTTTGGCTGAAGATTGGTGTTAGGACAGAGCAAATAAGAAGTCCCACAGCTATTACTCTCTGTCATATTTACTCTGCGAACAGTGAACTTAGTTGGTGTCATTAGTTCAGAACTTTTAAGATTACAAAGTTGAATTTTGCTGCCAGAAAGTTGGAAAATGAGACACTGTTAGAGAGAAAGGGACCTGGGAAAATGATTATTTTGACTTCTCTTGGACGGGGGAAACTGTTGTATGTTAGCATGCTCCCAAAAATATCAATAACGCAAACTCTCTTCTTTGATGATACAGGATTTGCAGATATCTGATATAAGACAGGGAGAGTGGGGAGTAAAAGAACCATTGTTGTCTTGGTGTCTTTAGGCATCTGCTTTCTTAGTACCTTCCTACCATGCCTGCTGTCATATTGGATCTAATTGTTCATCCAGGTGTCTGTGGATAATAAAGAAAAGAAATTTAATAGGAAAATAGGCAGTATTTTTGGCTTCCCTCTAAAGACAGTCTCCTTGGCGTCTATTAAATGTGCAAAAATGCTTACTGCTTCTTCAGCAATCAGCCTAAATGTCTGGGCCATTACACAGGACAGGTTGAAGAAACCTGCACTACAGTTTCTTAAATCAGCTAAATATAGGGACTTTGTGCACAATTCTGTTCAGCCAGCACTTCTTAGAATCTTTCTTTCTAAAGCAACCTGTGAGTTTTCTGCATTAGCTTTTCTTTTCAGTGTGACTAAAAGCTTTTATTATTTTCAATATTCACTCTGAAAACTTACTTGCAACAAATAACCTAAGGACAGAAATATGTGTTGTGGCTTGTACACCTAAACAAATCCTTCACAGTTTGAATACTGGAAATGAAAGGTAAGCAAATAACAAGTCAGGAGTTTTAAGAAGAAAGGCTCTTTTAGTAGGTTTTTTGTTTGTTGGGTTTTGTTTGTTTTTTGTTGTTGTTGTTGTTGTTTGGTTGTTTTGGGTTTTTTTGATAACGCAGTAGCAATAGCAATAAAAATTGCTTTCAAATATTAACAAGAACAGATTTGCTGACATCATGGGGACATTATATACTAGCATTTTCTGTTGACTGTTCTGTTTTCTGTTCAAAAGACTGTGACAGAGACTAGGAAAAGTACTATGCACAATCACTTAACTCTTAACAGTAGATGAAAGGTGTCTTCATACTTAGTAGAACAGGCAACCAGCTCTATAAAGTTGTTCTTAACTGATGCAATCCTGCTCAAATCACTGAAAATATTTTAGTTTTTGGAGCAAATCTCCTCTTTTCTCTACTTCAACAAGTGAAGCTAAAGTTACATTGTCAGCCTCAAGGTGCACAGATATTACAGAATAGGACAGTTAGTCCTGTTAGGACTCAATTAGCCCTTCAATTAGGTAAATTACCTCTTACCACAAAATAATCCTCAATATTTGCAGAATTCTTATCTGCTATTTCTATTCAACTCATTTTATCAGGTATAACTAACCTCATAGGTCTTACAGCCAAAGGAACTAAAGACTTGTTTTCCCTTAACTCTCCTTTTCTTTGTATTTTGGCTCATTTTTCTAATTTATTTCTACAGAGAAAACTAAGTCTCAGGTCCTAAGGCAGGTACCTCACACATCTTCCAAATTCAGTTCCAAATCTCAGGCTCTGCATTTTGTTACCAAACCAATATTTTTTTTTTCCTGCCAGAACCAGTATTTTAGCAAAATGTGAGCAAAGTTTTAGTTTGAAACATATTCCTGGTTAAAAAAAGGTTTGATATTAGTCAATGAAGTGATTTGTGACATATATGAGATTGGTCTAATGGTCTAATGATTGGATCTCTGTCAAACACCAGAACAATACTGAATATTTCAGGGTATAATAGTATTCTGATCATCATAGGGTTCACTAAGAATTAATGCCATATTTACTTACAGTGATAGAATCATAAAATCATTAAGCTTTGAATAGACCTGTAAGACCATCAAGTTCAACTGTTAATTCACTGCCATATTCACCCCTAAACCATATCCCCAAGGGCCACATCCACAATTTTTTGAACACTTCCAGGGTACTCAACCACTTCCCTGGGCAATCTGTTCCAATGCCCAACTGTTTCAGCATAAAAATTTTTCCAAATATCCTGTCTAAAACTTCCCTGGTTCAACTTGTCATCCTGTCACTTGTTACTTGGGAGAAGAGACCAACACCCACCTCACAGCTTCCTTTCAGGTAGGTGTAGGAAGCAATGTCTCCCCTGAGCCTCCTTTTCTCCAGGCTAAACGAACTCTGTTCCCTCAGCTGCTCCTCATAAGACTTGTGCTCCAGACTCTTTACCAGTGCTGTTGCCCTTCTCTGGGCACACACCAGCACCTCAATGTCATTCTTGTAGTGAGGGGCCCAAAACTGAACACAGGATTTGAGCTACTACCTCATCAAGCCAGCTACAGGGGAAACAATCACTGCCCTAGTGCTGTTGGCCATGTGTCTGATGCAAGCCAGGACACCACTGGCCTTCTTGATCACCTGAATTTTTTTTTTTTCACAGTGAGAAAACATTTTGCATAGTTGGGAAGAATTTTATCTCTCAGCATTGCTGTTTAGTCATGTATCCTGCAGTTGAAAGGCCAGCTCTTACCCAAATGAGTTGTCTCATTACCACTGTCACCACACCTCTGTGTGTTGGAAACAACCTTCATAACTGTGTAACAGTTTCATGGAAATACTTATGTAGGGATTTTTTTTCTGTAGAGGAGCTTCAGGGCATAACTATCTACAAAATTTAGCTCTAGATATCATTCTGGTCCACAGTATTTTCTGTTCACTCAGATCGGATTAGACTAAACAGGGTCCAATTCCCACTTTTTACCTTGGCTAGTTATATGAACAAGTCCTACTAAAACTGCTGCTTCATATAACGTATTTTCTTAGAAAAAATCAAGAAGAGTTAACAATCTTCTTTGCTAAACTTAATGGTTATGTTTAGCATTACTTGATAGAAAGAGTGTGCCATAAACTCCAACAGCGGGACTTTTCAAGAGAGCTCAAAGGAGCTACCCTTACGGTGTTTCTCATACCTCTTTTATCTGGATTTTTTTTTTTTCAGTTTGTTTTCTAAATGTTTCCCCAGCTTTATGTAAGAAAGTTAATTTCTGTAGCTTTCTTAAACTTATACCATAATTTAACATTTTGCCAAGCTTGCATAAAAAAAATATTACTATAGTTGACTTATATAATTCTGTATTATCAATCAAAACAATGCTAACAAACACAGAAAACACTGAAAATATTATAATTTCAAATAATATTATTTTATTTTTATTCCAATTCAACAGTAAGATCATTCTTGGTTTTTGAAGGATATCAACATATCAACAGAGTTTAATTTATTAATGTCAAGTTTAATTTCTCCATCACTTTTCTGACTGAATTTCTGAAAAAAACTAAATTATCCCACATATCAATATGATATTTGCAGAAATTATGGCTCCTGTGTCTGCTAAACCCCCTAAAATATCCAGACCTCACAAGTATTGCGAATCCTCTGTTTTAAGTTTCTTTCTCTACTTTTAGACAGCTATCCAAGCAAATTATTTTTTCTATGCATCTTGTATGACAACTCCTTGCTATTCTTTTCAAAATTAGTCTGCTACTTATGGCCTGTATATGGAAAATCCATGAAAAAAAGAATCATGTGCCATTAGATACTACTGTTGCTTAACCAGCCTCCCTTCTGTTTTCTATGGACCCATTCAAATGTGATATTAATCATCTATCTACCTTTGTGTCTATAAAGGTAGACAGTTCATTGCTGTAAATACCGGTTAATGTCATTCTTGGCTGGTGACCTTTCAGTACCATGACGATAAATAAAAGGTCTGAAAATCTCTCTGTGGTGTCCTTTTATTATATTAACTACACACCCGCAATTATATCTTTAGTGAATATTTTTAGCATTGCGAAGCACATCATAATTGTTAACAATACTGCAGAGTGATTTGACTTTATGAAAATAAAGCAAAGGCAAGACTCAGATTTACATGAAACAGAGATTAAGAGGAAGACATTCTAGCCGAAGAATTTTAATAAATCATTGTAAAGCCTTTGTAGTTCTGTAGTCAGTTGCAGTGAATTAGCTGGAATTACTTTATGCTTTGTGATTTGAATCATAAAAGATGAAAATGTGAGAGGCATTGATACACTCCGTATTTTCTTGAGGCACTTTTCTTCCAGTTTATTCATAGTTTATTCATAGTTCTGGCCATATATTACAGAAGTACACTTCACCATATCCCTTGAAAATAATACTGCTTCATGATAATCTTTACTTTCCTTTGTTTACAAGGAAGTTCATATACACAGAAAGAAATATTCATCCAATTGGGAAGGTCTTTCAAACACAAGGGCCTTGTGACTCACCAAGGTCTCAAGCTTTTAATAAAATACTTCCAGCACAATCTTGACTTGTATCCCATGATTTCTGTTTTTGTTTTTAATGTAAATCTTATTGTTGTACTTTTTGTAAAATAAAGATATAAAGTGGTAGAGGTTACAGCTTATTTTGCTATTATCAGTTTCCAGATTTTATCAAAGAAATTATTTTCACAGAAAAACAAGGCCCAGACTTAGTCTAAAATATATGCTTAAAGTTAAATGTTGGGTTAACTTCACTAAAGGTAATAGGAATATCAACATACTTGGGTAGGAATGAAGAAAAATGCCATGCAGTTTCTAAGTGTAAGCAAGGAAATGTTAGTACAGTTAAACCCATACATTGTCTTTGGGTGTAAAAATGGCTTATAAAGGAAGTTTCTGGCTCCAGTCAGGAAACTGACATTCCTGAGACAAGATTTGCATTTCCTTTAATTTTTCTGAAAAATATTTTGTCAAGGTGAACTTTAAACAAGAAATTTCTGATTTTTAAATATATCTTAATTCACATACTATTTTAATATTAGGATTATTTTAATCTTGCATCCTTTTTATGTACCTTTTGCTCAAAGAGCTTTATCACCACAAGTGATAAGGGGCCTTTCATTTGTATTGCAGGGGCATGAAAAAATGGCTGGGGTATATGGAATGGGAGTGTGTTAAACTGGCTGTACCACCAAAACAAAGACAATATATTACTTGCAGAAGAACAGAATGTGGATTTATCATGAAGGCTAATGTATCAGCTAAGGTTACAGCTGATGTTTTTCTTTCTTTTTGAGTTTTCATTCTAAAGTCAGTCCCAGCAATCAAATTTACCAGTGTGAATTGCTCTAAGAGCCAATGAAAAGAAAGGAAATACAAAGTCTACTATCAGTTGTTGATCTCATCATATGGAGCTTTACGTGCCTAGGTTCAAATGAGTATTTTTTAAAATGTATAGATTTCATTTTTCACAGAATCACAGAGTCAACTAGGTCGGAAAAGACCTCTGAGACCAGGTTCAACCTCTGACCCAACACCACCTCATCTACCAGACCACGGCACTAAGTGCCATATCCAGTCTCTTCTGAAACACATCCAGGGACGGTGAATCCACCACCTCCCTGGGCAGCCCAAACACTCTTTCTATAAAGAACTTCTTCCTAATGTCTAACCTAAGCCTTCTCTGGTGCAGCTTAAAGCTGTACCCTCTTGTCCTACTGCTGGTTGCCTGTGAGAAGTAATCAACCACCAACTGGCTACAACGTTCTTTCAGGTAGTTGTAGAGAGTGATAAGGTCTCCCCTGAGCTTCCTCTTCTCCAGACTGAACAACCCCAGCTCCCTCACAGGACTTGTGCTCCAGTCTCTTCACCAGCCTTGTTGCCCTTCTCTGGACTTGCCCCAGCACTTCAATATCCTTCCTAAATTGAAGGGCCCAAAACTGGACACAGGACTCAAGGTGCGGCCTCACCAGTGCTGAGTACAGAGAAAGAATGACTTCTCTGGTCCTGCTGTCTATCCTATTCCTGGTACAGGCCAGGATGCCACTGGCCTTCTTGGCCACCTGGGCACACTGCTGGCTCATGTTCAGCTGTCAGGCTCAGCACGAATCAAGCATGAAAAAAGAAAGAATAAAACCCAAAGGCCTGGGAATCATCTAACTAATTGTGTGTTGTTTTATCTAAAGCTTTGATTTACTGACCAAGGGCAGAGCCAGTCTTTTGGGCAAACAGCATGAGAGAATGGTATGTGTGAAAGTACTGCACAGATGGCAGTAGCCTGTGCCATAAATCATGGGCAAAATAAGCCTCTTGGAACACCAGGACATATATACATGTGGCTGAGAGTGTGTGGTTGATTTTTGCTCTGACTGCTTAGCTCCTCCCAGATGTGAGATACCCTATACAACCCTGGACAATTAGCATTAAAGTGACTCTTGTCAATCACAGCAGGAGTCTGTGCCTCATTCCACCATATTCAGCCTGCTGTCAATCGGTACTCCCAGCTCCTTTTCTGCTGGGCTACTTTCCAGCCACTCTGTCCCCAGCCTGTAGTGCTGCAGAGGGTTATTGTGGCCAAAGTGCAGGACCCAGCACTTGGCCTTGTTGAACCTCATACCACTGGATTCAGCCCACCTATCCAGCCTGTCCAAGTCGCTCTGCAGAGCCCTCCTGCCTTCCAGCAGATTGACACTCCCTCCCAGCTTGGTGTCATCTGCAAATTTGTTTATGGTAGACTCAATCTCCTCATTCAGATCATCAATAAAGATATTAAACAGGACTGGGCTGATCCATGGAGAACACCATTAGTGACCAGCTGCCAGCTGGACACAGCCCTGTTCACCACCACTCTCTGGGCCTGGCCATCCAGCCAGTTCTTAACCCAGCAGAGAGTGCACCTGTCTAAGCCATGGGCTGCCAGCTTTTTCAGGACTATGCTGTGTCAAAGGCTTTGCTGAAGTCCAGGTAGACTACATCCACAACCTTCCCCTCATCCATCAGGTGGGTCACCTGGTCACAAAAAGAGATCAGGTTGGTCAGGCAAGACCTGCTTCTAAATTCTTGCTGGCTGGGTCTGATTCCCTGTCCATCCTGTATGTGCCATGTGATCACACTCAAGAAGATCTGCTCCAAAATCTTGCTGGGCTCTGAGGCCTCTAGTTTACTGAATCTTCCTTCTGGCCCTTCTTGCGGATGGACATCACACTGGCTAACCTCCAGTCATCTAGGACCTACCTTTCCTGTGAGGCAGGACTATTGATAATTGATGGAGAGTGGCTTGGTGAGCTTTCTGCCAGCTCCCTCCTCACCCTTGGATGGATCCCATCCAGTCCCATANAGACCTGCTTCTAAATTCTTGCTGGCTGGGTCTGATTCCCTGTCCATCCTGTATGTGCCATGTGATCACACTCAAGAAGATCTGCTCCAAAATCTTGCTGGGCTCTGAGGCCTCTAGTTTACTGAATCTTCCTTCTGGCCCTTCTTGCGGATGGACATCACACTGGCTAACCTCCAGTCATCTAGGACCTACCTTTCCTGTGAGGCAGGACTATTGATAATTGATGGAGAGTGGCTTGGTGAGCTTTTCTGCCAGCTCCCTCCTCACCCTTGGATGGATCCCATCCAGTCCCATAGACTTGTGAGGATGCAAGTGGCTCAGCAGGTCACTAACTGCTTCCTCCTGAATTACAGGGGCCTATTCAACTCCCCATCCCCAACCCAGGAGGCCAGGTATCCTGGGGATGACCTGTTTTATTGTTGAAAACTGAGGCAAAGAAGGTGTTAAGTACCTCAGCCTTTTCTTCATTCTTGGCAACTATGTTCCCCTCCCTCCCATGTCAAAGAAAGAATGGAGGTTTTCTTTGCCTCTCCCTTTGCTATTGATGTATTTATAAAAACACTTTTGGTTATCCTTAACAGAAGTGGTCAGATTAAGTTCATAATATTTCTGTGTGACCATGCAGCTTCAAACATTTGCAATGCGAACACTGTATAGTGAATTCTTTGACATAAAAGTTCAGCTAGAAAGCACTGCTAAAGATAATAATGTATGCTACAACTGAAACAAAAGTAGAAACACTCTGCCCACATTTTCAACCTAAATTTTGAGAGGAGTGTACAAAACTGGAAACTGAATGTTCATATGGAGAAGGCATAACATCTTAAGATAAAAGAAAAATTCCCAGAGCTGGATGCTGTAGTCCAGGTGGGCTCTCATAAGAATGGAGTAGGAGGGCAGAATCACTTCCCTCAACCTTCTGTCCACACTTCTTTTGATGCAGCCAAGGATACAAATGGCTTTCTGCGCTGTGAGTGCACATTGCTGGCTCATGTTCAACCCCTCATCCACCAGTACCCCCAAGTCCTTCTTGACAGGGCTGCTCTTGATTTCTTCATCTCCCAGCCTGTGTTGATACCTGGGGCTGGCCCAACCCAAGTACAGCACCTTGGCTTGGTCTTGTTAAACCTCATGAGATTTCCATCCACGCAATTCTTAAGTTTGTCCGGGTCCCTCTGGATGGCATCTCATCTTTCAGGTGTGTCAACTGCACCACTCCACTTAGTGTCATCTGTAAATTTGCTGAATGTGCACTTGATCCCTTCATTTATGTCCTTAATGAAGATATTAAATAACACTGGTCCCAGTACAAACTCCTGAGGGACACCACTTGTCACTGATGTCCACAGGGACTCTGAGCCAAAAAGATGTGTTTGTAATTGTAATTTTATGGCTGGAATAACAGACTGGATTATTTTTACATTTTTAATTTTTGTTTTTACATTAACTATTTAGTAATTTAAAAAATATATTAAGTATTAGTCACTTAGCCTTATTCTATCCCTAATATGAAAAGTGACTTTAAAGAGAAACTGTATGCCTACATGACTACCTTACTGTAGAAGGTGAACACAGAAGTAAGATTAACTTAAGACTTAAATGCATAGTTTATATATCAGTAAAGAGCATTTTCAGACATATATATTGATCAGATATTAATAGTGTTCTCAAGAGTTTATTTTTTCATTATGCATCAGACCTTTGGGGAATGTCATTTGGTAACCTGAAACAGCACTTTTCCACTTTCAATTTTCAACTATGTGTAGTTTAGGTAAGCTAAAACTGAGGCTAAAAATGAGGCTTATGGGTTCACCATAGTTTTTACAGGAAAGACAACAGGAAAACCTGTGAAATTCAGTGTTTCGAAAAGAGTAGCACATAGGTAAATACATGTCAAGAGCCACAACTCAGTGTCTTTTCTAAGCATATAATAGAGCCTTAAACCACTCTCTTCTTGTATTCTTACAGAGACTTCAGAAAACAATTAAACAATGGAAGGCAAATTATGAAGTATGGTCATGTCTTACACAAATAAAACAATATGTGACTGGAGCTAAATGATTAGGACGAAAAAGAAGTCATACACCAACTGCAGAGGCTGATGTGTCAATACACATACTAAATGAGGGGCAACATATGGCACAGGTTGTGCTGCTTTTATGATGTGCAGAAGTACTTTATTCCCTAGCTGGGTTTTTTTATTTAAAACAAAACCAAAACAAAACAAAACCAAACCAAACAAAAAAAAAAAACCCAAACAAGTTTAAAATCAGAAGCTTAATGAGCAGCCTTGCCTTTTCACAGAAAAGGAAATTTCTTGAATGAGAGTTTAAGTAAAACTGAAAAGCTATAACAGTTGTTTATTGTTATAAAATAAGTTGCTCAACTCCTCTAATTCAATGTGTCATATGAATTGTGGTTAAATAACCATAGCTTATTTTGAAACACAAATTAATTATCTATTACAAGCATGCTATTGCTTATCTCTTTCAAAGTCTCATTAATATGCAAATTACTCTAATTAGGTCACTGTCAGACAATATTTGTGTAGAGTCACTTTCCAAGGTTTAATGTGATGGTTTTAGTTCCTAAATATTCATAAACAGTGCTCCTAAAATCAGCTTTACTTAATAGGGATCATTCTGAAAATCTAATTATTTCAGAGGAATTAATCTCAGATGGCAAAGAAGAAAAAAGTATGATTTTCTTCTTTTTTTTTTTTTCGAAAGATGATATCTTCCAATTTCCACACACAGTATTAGCAGATTAGAAAAACACTCTTATATTTTTAATAGGAATTAAATTTTAAAAGTCTTACAATATAAAACTTGATATGTTGTCTTTGATGTCTTGTTATCCAAGTATGCCTTGATAAAGAAGAGAAGACAAGAAATTGGAAACTATGTCTCATGATGAATGTCTGATGTACTTAAAAATAGGTACCACAGACAAGAATTATCATGTTGTAAATATTTACTTATTCACTGCATTAATGTTTATGACCTTTAGCACATGGCATTTTGATGTAATTTTAAAATCTTGTCCAAAGACAGGGAGACAGGATAAAAATTATTTATGAATCAAAGAAAAATACCCCTAGAAAAAAGAGTTTTGAAAGTTAAAACTTTGTGACAATACCTTGCAAAAATAGAAAAATGACATTTTTCCTTTCCTTCTGGAAAGGAAGGGGAGAAGGCAAGGGGAAAAGAGAGAATTAATTTCTTTTATGGATTAATCTGTGGGTATACTACAATATAGAATAAAGTAAAAATTATTTTAGAAAAGCATCAAATAAAAAAGAATTTTTCACCATCTCTAGATTTTCAGTTTAATGGTCTACACATATGCACCATAGCTATTTTTTCAAACCAATACAATGAATATCTTGATGCCAGAATTTTTATTCTGTTAAGTTAAACAGGTTAAGAAAGCTGTTCTGATTTTTGCTGGAGTAGAGTTAACCTTCTTCACAGTGGCTGGTATGTGTTCTATGGATTTATTCTGAACACAGGGTTGATAATACAGAGATGTTTTTATTATTTCTGAGTAGTGTTTACAGAGCCCCAAAGCCTTTCCTGCTTTTTGTACTGACACTCTGCTGAGGGAGTTGGTGCTGCATGGGAGGTTGGGAGGAGACAGATCCAGGACAGGTGACCCAAACTGACCAATGGGGTATTCCAGATTATAGGACATCATGCCCACTGTATAAACTGGGGGGAAACAGAAGGAAGGGGGGACATTTGAAGTGATGGCATTTGTCTTCTGAAGTCACCCTTACATGTGGTGGGACCCTGCTTTCCTGGAGATGGCTAAACAGCTGCTGCCCATAGGAAATGGTGAATCAATTCTTTGTTTTGCTTTGCTTTCCTGTGTGGCCTTTGCTTTCCCTATTAAACTGTCTTTATCTCAACTCACGAGTTATTTAGTTTTTCCCCGTCCAAATCTCTCTCTGATCCTGCTGGTGGGGGAGTGAACAAGCAGCTGTGTGGTGCTTGGTTGCTGGCTGGGGTGAAACCTGGACAAAACCAAAGAAATAATAAGTATAAATTCACTCCTACCATGTGAAACCCAATTAAAGGTCTAATTTCAGATTAATTCTCCAAATATTTTGGACTCAATATCATCTGGGTACAAAACCCTTCTTCCTATAAATTGTATGGGTGCTTTCTACCATTCCTACAGAGTTCACAACAGGATTAGGTGCAGAAATAGAGAAGCGGTATTGAAATGGTACAGAGCTCAACTTTTCTTAATTTTTTTATTTGAATTTGAAGAAGTTTAGTTAAAATTACCTTTGAAACTAAGTGTCATGGTTAAACAAAGCATATAAAATACTATTTGGAGCTGAATACTTTCTCCATAGAAAGTTGCAAAACCTTAAATACAAGTTATAATTTGAAAGATCTTGCAGTATTAATCATAATATTTGTTATTTAGTTAACATAATAATGAAATCACAAGATACTTCCAGCTATGTCATAACTTGGATGATGATGTCTTTTTTTCTCAGTAATTTAATTTTCTTTTTCTTCGTATGTGTAGGTAGATAATGAAAACCTTTAGGAGCTTCCTGATGAGCAACTGGGTGGTTTCAGTCACACTGAACAAACAACTGTCATTTCTCACATTCCTTGTGCCTCACAGTTCACACCACAACAGTGGTCATACTGAACACCCAATGAAGTTTGACCTGATAGTAGGAAGTTGCAGTTGGTAAAGGCCAGGGCCTGACCAAACCCAACAGTAAGGGTTGGAATGACAAGGGTGCAAGAGGAAGACTTTGTCAGTATCATGGGGAGAGAAACAAACATGAACAATTAGCTGTCTTATTAGATGACATGTCAAATATCACCTAATAGGTCAGGTAAAAGTATGTTAGCTTTGAAGTGCTTCATAAAATGGTAGGAAGTCCTGGAAATCATTATTTACTGTTTTACTCTGAGGTCTGCTGCGGATTGTTAGGCACACTAAAAATGTACTGCATAGCTTGTTCATAGTCATGTAACTGTTAAGGGTCATCTCTCTTTCTATCTCTCTGTCTTACCTAAGTAGTGCTTTGGTGGTAAGTGAGAACTGAGCAACAGCGCATTAGTGCCTCATTATTAAAAAAAAAAATAGGGTTGAGACACTGTGAATGAACAGTCTGTCATTGAAGCTGAGATTCCAAAGGGAAAAGCTTAGAGGATTAACACGGAAAGAAATTCACTCTTAAAACCCCTCTTGAAATCTTACATCAAGTCCCAGAAGAGAGAATGAAAGATAGAGGCAAAGAAACCATGAAGGAGATGTGAACAACAGAACAACTTTATTTTACTGTTGGTTTGTTTGTTGTTTTTAATTTTGTTTTTGTGGGGGTTTTTTGTTTGTTTTTGTTTTGTTTTGTTTTGTTTTTTTGACTATGCAATGTTTTGTTTCTTATGTGAAGAAAGTGTACTTTTTAGTATATTACATGTCCCTGGACTCGGAACCAGCAGCCCTTAATGATGTGTAGCATTTAGAAACATCTGTGTGATATTTCTACAACATCCATAGCCAGGATTTTCCCATAAAGTGAAAAATTGTCTACAGGTTTTGTTTGGTCCATTTGTTAGACACTGTAACATTTGTCCATATTGGAAAGATGTTACAGTTATATCTTTCTAGTGTCAGTGTTTTCATATCTGAAAGGCACACATACATATTGAATAGGTGACTTGTTACTTCCCATATTACCACAATGTCTGAGATGGGGGTCTCCTAGTCATTCATACCACTCATTCAATATGTTATGCTCTTTTGACATTCCACCTTCTTTGAAATCTTACTTGTATTATGTGATTTGCTTTCTGTATTATCCCAGTTTTCCTGCAGAGCCATTTTAGAAGTCCTACAGTCTTTATTTTCTTTAAGCTGAAAATATTAAAGTTAACAGACAATTGCATCTCGGAAAGATGTAAGTAAGTTTTGCATCATACGAGTCTTTATACAGGAACTTGTTCCAAAGTAGAACAGATTTAACCTATATATTTTTTATTTTTTTTCCCATTTTCTGTTCTTTTCCTTTCCCATGATGGCATTTATTTTAGACTGTGTTCCAGTCTAAACAGTCTAGGCATTATTGTGGGAATGAACAGTAATCTATCCATCTGTCTTTTTTCTTTTTTTTTTACAAAAATGGAATTTGGAGATATTATTAATCATTATTATAAATGAAAGCAATTAAGTTGGAAGGTTTTCAAAGTTAGAAAACACTCCATTTTGGTATGGTATGAAACTATGAAGTATTTCTGTCTTTCATTTGAATTAAATCAGTCTATAAACAGAAATTTCATTTTATACTTGCAGTGCTGATTGCAGAAATAAATTTCTATGCCTGAACTACCTTCGTTTCTTTTACTCTTTTCTTTTTCCTGTCTTCTGTCCTCTCTTGCCCTTTATTTCCTTCTTGAGATATTTACACAGAACGTCATTTTTTAGATTGGGACCTGTGAAAGTACTTTAGGAATGCTGAAATACTTTCCAGCTCTCCCTAAATGGTATTTTAATGTAATATTCTCCTCTATTTAAAGAAGCAAATTGAAGACACAGTCAAATGCCTACCAAATTGTACATTTGGAAACTAAAGAGTTTTGATGTTGATTTTGAAAGGTTCAAGATTCATACCTTCTCAAACATTCTAGTGATACCTGCCATTATAATACTACTTCCCTTAGAAGTAGCGATATTGTGGACTTTGTTATATAAATAATAGCTATTGTATGTTATATATGTGTATTATGAATTAATTGTTAGATGTTTTCTTACAGAAAATATACTCCATATGGGAATTCTCTAAAAAGTCACAGAGCACCTTAAATTTATTTCTATTACATTTTTTTCCATATAATTTCAACAATTACTTAGAGTGAATTTACTTGGAGTACAACTGTACTGAGCAATAATGAGCACAAATTGTTAATGTTAAATAAGGGCAATGTGTGACTCACTTTACATTTCACTTGGAACTTGCTCCTGAACGGAGACAATACAGGAGGAGTACATGAATAGGGAGAAATAAAAAAAGTACATTTGAGGGTGTTGCAAAGTCTTTACCAAATTCATGACTCTAATTAGAAATGTTCTCTAACCTGATTTAAATGTTAATAAATAAATAAGAATAAAGTTTGGAAATTTACATCTTTCTATTCAATGTCTATTTTTTATACTTTTTAGAAATC
Organism: Sclerurus mexicanus; assembly: GCA_013396755.1. Taxonomy (NCBI): domain Eukaryota; kingdom Metazoa; phylum Chordata; class Aves; order Passeriformes; family Furnariidae; genus Sclerurus; species Sclerurus mexicanus. The sequence continues at coordinate 330,429 of VWZF01004268.1, forward strand.
AATTGTACTAACAAGCAGATTTCAAGTAGGTAAGCTGTTTTTACTGAGAATGCTAAGAAATTTTCATGTTTGCAATACATGGTTGATCCAACCTCAAGAAAAATTAGGATGATGTTCTCCTGAAACACCTCTTTCTCTGCTTCTTGCACATTTTTCTGTCACTTTTTTGCTCACAGGCTCTAAAGAGCTGCAATGCAACTCTTTATTCAGTATGTCTGGACACAGAAAAAATCACTTTAAATCTCAGGGCCCAAAGGAAAATTTCTTTAGAAATCCTGAGTAACTATTGCTTCTAATCATAAAATGATAATATTATTTAATGTATAGATTTGTAATAGGTAGTAAACATTCTTATAGAAATCTTCTTTAAAATTTCATTTTGGTTTAAATAATCAAAATTTATTCAATATAACAATGTAAAGACTATTATGCAACAATAGACTGGTTTCTGCCTCATTGCTAGTTTTCCTATGTAAATTTTTAGTGTTCTTATCTTGGAAATAAATATTTTTGGATTCTTTCCACTGCTTTGGTATTTTGGGGGAAATATCTGTGTCTATGTTACTTTACAGTACCTATTCATTGAGTATTTAGCTCAGAGTTCTTGCTCAGCCAAAGCAGGGGTTAGATACATCTTATATGAGCAAAAGGACAAAAGACAAAGAAAAATGTGCCATTTCACTTTCAAAATAGGTTTTTACCAGTTCAAATTAAATTGCCACAAAGATCTTAGTAGTTGAGAAAAATATATCTGCCCCAGTAGGTTTTAACACCTGGAAAACATTCGTATTTGTATGAAAAACAGAGGTGGAAATTGCTTGTAAATGGCAAAAAGTAGCAGCAATGTTTTTTATACTGATCATGAAAGTAATTTTATTGTTTATGTAAGAAATTTTATTGTGGTTTTAATTAGTTTATAGTTAAATTCATTTTGAAAGAAAGCATGTTCCTTTCTAAAATTGCTAATATATGTGGAGTACAAGAGTGTGATGTGGTATACAAGTGCACAATATAGATTATGTAATTTTAGAACATAATATTCACCTAAATTTTAGTTACCTCTTGAGAGGCTGATTGCTTGCATTCAATTGCTAGTCAGTGAAGACCACACAAAGCCTTCAGCAAGAGACAGTGTCTGTAAATGAGGTCTCTCTTCATCAGAGCTAGGTTAAAAGCATTTTGGTTTGGCTTGCTCACACCACCTATTACAAAACCATGGCTTGTGTTCAACATTCATCATCATACCTGCTCTCTGTACCAGCAAAAAAGTGCTTGGACTGGCTTGGCTTGGTTTGGCTTGGCTTGTAGGACTGCTTTTCATTGTCTTCCTTTGTCTGCTTATCCTGGATTCAGAAATGCTTTCTGGGAAATCCATTTTGGGGATGTTATGAAAGAGAACGAGAAAAATCCTTTTTCAATTAACATATTTTAATTGATAGCAGAGTCAACCCCTAGCTTCCATACACAGAGCTAAACAAAACAAACAAGATGCAATACACACATCACTACAGCATATTTCATACAACAGAGACCAGAAAAAAACCAGAGAAGTTAACACTTTAGACTACCCAGGGCTTTTGTTTGGAAGTACTTTACTTTTGTGTATGATGCTAAATGCTTTGCCTTTATGGCAATGCTTTGAGCTTCACTGAAGAGGACTCAAAGAGAACTATACAAGTCTGTTGAAATTATAGATACTCTCTCAGGACATAAAAATGTCACAGCTTTATATTTCATTATTTCTAGTCTTCTAGGACTAGAAGTGAGAACTACTTCCTATTTGGAAAATGTTTTTCCTGCTACAGTCATATTGCTCCCCATAAAAAGTCTTTTTGAATATACAGTACCCATATTTGATAAAGATTTTGTGAAACCAGGAAATTTTTTTCTGGAAAAAAAGAAGATAAATATTTCATAACAAAATCACAACTTAGAAACAAAACCCTGCTTGAAATGTCCTTCTGATTAAAAAAAAAAAAAAAAAGTAAACTAAATTATTGATGTAGAGGGAAGCAAACCCAAATGAATCAAAATAAGAAAAATAATTAGATAAAGCTAAATATTAGGTAAAATAAACTGAGGATGATCTCTATTTCCCCAAGGAATTAAACCTTGGTGATAATCCATGAACGCATCCAAACCAAGTGTACATGGCAGGAATATCTAAATTATTGATCAATTTTTCAATAGCAGTATAATGAATCACTGATTTAATGGGTATTTTCCATCACAAATTTTTATATTATGAAGAGTTGGTTAAGTGATGGAACCATTTAGAATAATGCAATAACCTTTATGTTACTTTATTTTTCAGTGATTACTGGGGGACACAGTCTTTGCAGTCTGTCTGTTAGGAGGGCTGATGGCATGCAGTAAAGTAATACACATCTTGTGTCTTAGCAAAATTATATTAAATATGAGAACTCATATTACATGTTTGAGTCTCTTTTCTACTCTACCACTTCAGGTTCTCTCTTTTGTGGTTGCTTTGATATTTCTGAAGACTTTGTATTGAAGATGTGGTTTTGTACTATTTACTTCTTATTCTACTTTTTATCCATCTGGCCTTTGGAAGGTGTCCTCCCACTGAAAATGGAAACAGTACCATCTGGCTGAGAAAGGCAAAAACTTTTGATCTCCAACAGAAGCCACTGAACCCATAAAACCAATCAAAACCAAAGAACCAACACAAATAAAAGTACCATTGTAGACTTAAGCACTTCATTAATTATGCAGTGATAATAGTCATAAATGACAAAACAGTAAATACAGCAGGCCATAAAGATAAGAGAATGAAACTAGCATTCAAATTCAATAATCCAGAATACTCACAGAATCATAGAATTTGGTTTGGTTTGGAAGGGGCCTTAAAGATCATTTCGTTCAAAACCCTTTGCCATGGGCAGGGACATCTTCCACTATGATGCATGATCAATAAAAAAAAATATTACAAGAAATAATCTATGCTCTTTTCTGTAAAGATTTGTTATGAGACTATTTTAAAATTCTTGCAACTGTGTTGTGCTTTTTTTTTTAAAATTTTATTAATGAGTTTAATGGTAGGAGAGTTGTAACAAATTTGTATTTTGGGACAGATTTCTTAGTGAAGAAGGATTAAAATTTACATATAAATAAATCCAATTTAAAGAGATACATTTCATTATAAATGTGTGAGTTAGGAAAGTAGTAGAGGAAAGCAATGTTACCATTCATAAAACTTCTAGGCTTCATGTGTATAGCTGTAGCTATAGGTATTTGATATGTAATTTAGAGTGTGGATATATACACATATTTACATGTAAAGATGTTCTGGTCAGATGAGCTGTTAATAGAAAACTTCTGTATATCTATTTTCCTGGCTTTCTATGATTTGTATCAATTTTTCATGAGGTTTTTCTGTAATAATTTCATAAGTTGTCTTAATTGCACACTTCCTCTTTCATGATGTTTTAACTGATAGTTTTTTGATGATTTAGCTATCATTTAACCATTTTGATTGGATGAGTTGGGTTTTTAAGTTGAAGGGAGGAATGCCTAATTAATTTAAAAGAAAGTTCATTACTCTTTTGTTCTTTAAAAGTGAAAAGTACATAAAGCTGACTCAGGGAATCAAATCTCTGACTCATTTACAACGTATATGTAGATGTGTGGACAGTTTGTACACTAAGTCTGATGCACTTTTTAGTGGAAAATCCTAATCCTGCTGTCATGGAGTTCTCTAAGAGTTTAATGGACTACATTAAGGAGAACAGTTGTATTATTTCAATAGGAACTGCTCTTCAAGAATTAGCTGCAACACTTGGGTATGCTGAGCACTTCGTCATTACTTTTCACAAATACTGTCCATAGACTCTGTTGAAGTCTGTTTGCAGTTCTTGTGCTATCCAATAAACTTTACTAGACTCTAAAGTTATACTTTTCCTGTTCAAATCTGCAAAACGCTTTTCTTACCCTATGACTCTTGTAAAGGAGTTCAGTTATTACATTTTACCCTTTGACAAGGGTCTATATTCTATTCATGCAAATAGATTCAGAAAGTTGTGTGGAAGTTTTAAAGAAAAGTTATGAAAGTCTGAGAAATGTAACTGTTTAAGTGAATCAGCTGATGGTTGGTTGGTTTTAAAGGTGACTCTACATATTTATCATAAATTTTGCAGACATAGAATATAAACTATCGACCCAATGCATAAATATGATAAATCAAAACACTTGAACACATGTCTCTCAACACAGCTATATGGTTAGCTAAAGTGGTGATACCTCCTTCCTGTCACAAAGTAATCAGAGCTGAACTAATTTAAACAAATTTGACCTTGAGAAATATAAAGCTCATTTATTCTAGGGAATGAATGAAGCATATTTAGTTTAAGTTAGTTGACAGATGCATATAGATTATCTTCAGAGACAGAAATCTTGGCTGTGCTGAAGGCAGTGTAAAATTCAATGACTTCAATGGAACCAGGATTTTGTCCAAAGTGTTGGAAGCAACTGGTCTGGTGAAACCCAGCTCTGTCATGTACTTGTGCAGATTTGCAAGTGTGTTTGATTTCAGTTGCCCTTGTAGCACCATAGATAAGCTGTCATCTAGTCAGTTAACATCTCTTTGATAAACAGTGTCTACAGCAATTGTTATAAGGGAGTGTCTTCTTTCATATGGAGAATAGTGCTCAAAGCATAGTTTGATAGCTAATTAGATACCTTTTTACTCCAAGGTATAGCTGTCCTTCCCTGCCCCAAAAGAATTAAAAAGCATTGGAGCACCACAGAAAATAACAGGGACATATGATTCAGTTCTTCTTGTCAACCTACAATTTTTGCTGATGGGCATATTGTCCTGGGGTTTCTTTCAATTGTGATGTAACAGCAAAATATATTTTAGCAGTAATTTCTAACTGAGAACAAGATTCTGCTGTGTCTGACATCCAACCAGCCATGAAGAGAGCTAAATACAGTGGTTGCCCTGGAGAGAATCCAGCAGCCACCCCACATGAGAGCAGTATATAACAGATGGGACTAGGATGACTGATTTAATTAGAATATTTTAATAGAAGAATGGAGAAACATTGCACAGCTCTATCAGTTAGTGAAAAACTCCATTAAATTCCCCAAATTAATTGTTCCATAGGGAGAATATGTCAAATAAAGCACATCTCACTGTAATCTTTCTCTCTTTTTCTCTCTCCACCTCCCTCCTCTGTGTTTTGTGGTTTGTTTTGGTTTTTTTTTTCTTTCTCATTTGGGGAAATTCCAGATGATCATCATGGAAATGAATCTGTTACATTCCATTTTTTAATACACCTAAAACCCTTAAAGAGAAATAGCATTTGGATATACTTAAATATTTATCTAGATCTATTAATTTAATTAATTAAAATGGCTTAAAGCTTTTGAATTTGTCTGATACTTTCAGTTCTGGAGATTTTTTTCTTGTATAAATATCTTAATCATAAAATCAGAAAGAAATATTTTGCATATTCCATATATGATATAACATTCCTCCAAAAGCAAATTCATTACTTGGGGTTTTTTGGGAGTGTGGGTTTTTGGTTTTGGTTCTTTTTTGTTTTTGTTTTGGTTAACAGACAATAGGTTGTATGATGTATTTTATTGCCTGTTAGGTTTCTAGGAATTAAAATAAGTGGATTTTTGTTTACTTTTTATTTTTTTTTAAGAAATCTTAAAATACTTTCACGTAAAAGCTTTTAGTTTGTCCTGCTAATAACTCATTGTATCATCACAAGACAGAAAATCCTTTAAGCTTGCTTTCCAGTTCTTAATAGAATTAAATAATTTTAGCCATATAATAATTTCATATCTGGATTTGAAAAAAAATTACATATTAGGAAGTAAAGCAAGCCTACTGATGTTAATGAAAGGATGACATACCATAAAGCTTAGCAACACAGTGTTTAATGATAATTCAGTTGTTGGAATAATGGAATCTATATCAATTAAGTATGACAGAATCTCCTATTCAGTAACTGTTCAAGTGCTAAGAAGAAGAACAAACAGTCTAGCTAACAGCATAAGAAGAGAATCTCAGTATTATTTTATAGGAACTTCCCATTAAACCAAATTATAAAGAGCTGGAAGCTAATTTAAAGAATATTTAAAGAAGACAAAGAGAATACGTAATAATAATCATCATTATCTTTCTAAGTGGGGATAGAATTCTTTCTATTTAAAGAATGGGCTTAATTGTTGGCAATAATTCATCACCACAGGTCATATTTTTATCTTTCTTATTGTAGAATGAGGATGTTATATTACTTGAATGTGAAATTTAGCAAATCCAGATTTTTTAAAGAAAATAAGATTACGTGTTTGGTTGTGTGTTTTTTTTTATTTTGGTTTTCGTTTTATTTTTGTTTTTGATTTTTTTGTTTGTTTTTTTTTTTTTTTGCATATGTTACACAGACATTTTAATTTTCGTTATGATTTCACTACAACAACCATCTTCAGATTGTTGGTTTTTTGATGTATTTTTTTCTAGAAGATTTTTATATAAAAATTAATTCCACAGTTCTGTAGCTTTTTAGTCTACATTAGTCTTTCTTAGCCCCCAGGAATTGGACTTCACAAAACCACACACAGTTACTCTCCATTTGGGAGTAGCTCATAACTGAAGTTGAATTTGTTTTTTCTATAGAATATTTGTGAGGATACTTTAAAAAAAAACCCAACAATGACAACAAAAAACCCAAACCAAACACACATTTCTTCCTGTTATGTGGGCTTTAAATTTGAGCTTCTACATTTTTTGTTGTTGAGTGATTTAATATGACACATATTACTATACTTTCTCTTCTCTGCAGTTACTATTTCAGAAGCAGCTTAGATCAGAATCCTGCAGACCTTAAAACCTGCACCTCTGTCATGTCATTCTGACATTGAGAGTGTCCTAATAAAGAAATTATTGTAGCATGCAGTATGCAATTATGGTAAAATTAATGCCTAAATCAGAAGAGCAGTTCAGGTTAGAATTCAAAACTTCTAATGCACCACTAAGTCCAAGTTCTTCCTTAATTTCTCAAAGTTTTGAGAAGGAATTAACTCTGCCTTAGTTACATATTAGTAGCACTGGCTTTTCTTGTGCATACCCAAGCTCAGCAACACCATCTCTGCTCTGGTTGCAATAAGGTTGCTTGTCAAATTTGATAAAACCACTGAACATTGTTCTCCTTGGGAGAGATAATTTCCTCTTCCTATACCTATTACTTTAACATTAACTCATTGCTGCTCCCCTGCTACTGAACTTGGAAGGAAGGCATTGCTCAAAGCTCAAGGAGAATATGAGGAATAAGTTAAATAAATTACGTTCAGAAAATTTGGTAATAATTGCTACTGAGATGAAGTAAAATGGGCTTATACAGAACTGTTAAACATATGCAGTGGGTAAAAAGTTGTAGCATGAAGGGTGACATTGGTTGACTAGTCAACTTCTTTCTCGGAGTTAATCAAAAATTAACTCTTCAACATCACCCTTTATTATACTATGTAGAAATATTATGAAGCTAAAAAATACAGACTAACCTATCAAAGATATATGCATTTCATCACAGATTCGAAATTACAGACATTATGGTATTAAGAAAATGAACATGAAGACTTCTACAAACATTGACCACCTATTGTCTAGATGATGCTCCTACACTACTTTCCCATCACTTAGAAATCTTAAAGTTTGAAGGCAGGAAAAAAAAAATAAGAGAGAAAAGGAGGAAGTAATCAGGAGAAAGGTGGTTAGATTTTGTTTGATTTGGGGGGATTTTAATGTCTATAGAGAATAATTATGGTCAAAGTGGTGATTACAGACTTTGGAAATGTTTTTATATACATGAAATTCATGCATTTCTGATAAAAAATTACTTTTCTAAAGAATTCAAAAATACAGAAAAATGTCATTGAACTGTGAAAATTTGAGTAGCAAACAATAGAAAATTTATGAAACAAAAGCAGAGATTGGGGTTTTCTTTAAACTCCTAACAACTAGTTATCATTTCTATGATTTTTCAGTTGCTGCTCTTGCTCTGAATAACTAAAACTAGGAAGAAATCTAAAAAATATAATCAGAATTTTCCTCAAATTGTACAAAAATACCTGCTATTAAAATAAATAATAAAAAAGACAAATATTTCATATATAGAAGTATCTTTACATGGAATATATATTTGTGAACCTACACTAAATGTTTTGGCTATATGTTATAATGACAAAAAGCAGTCACTGATAAACAGGAACATATGTTGGATGGAACCTTCAAAGCATTAAATGCTGAAGTGTGATATTTGACATTAGCATAGGATCACAGGATCATTCAGTTGTGAAGGGATCTTGAGATGTCTTCAATCCAAACTTGTGCACAAACAGGATCAGTCGTGAGATCAAACCAGGTTGCTCAGTGGATTTTTGAGACATATCATGAGAAACCTGGGAGATGGAGACTGCCCAATCACTATGGGTAAATCCATTCCCCTACCGGAGTTTCCTCATGATGGCAAAACTTGCTTCAGCTTATGTGCATTTTCTTTTCTAGTCGCACTTGCCCCGATCCATTCTTCACTGTGAAAAGTCCAGCTCTGTCGTCCTTGTTCAGAAGCCATCTCTACTCCTGGTTGGAGAAGTCCCTCTTCCCCAGTCTCTCCTCACGGTGCAATTGCTCCTGCCCTGACTGTCTTTGTGCCATGAGCTGAAACGGCTGCAGTTATCAACTGCATTATCAACTATATTAGGGGACTCTATCATGTTAAGACATGATTTTACTAAAGAATGGAACTGGGAGAAATAATCAGTCCTTTGATCTCTTGCTAATACAATCCCAGATGCTGCTGGCCTCCTTCATGCTGTTAGGCCATCCTGCTGGCTCATATTTAGTTTGCTGTCAACCAAAACTTCCAACTCCTTTTCCACACCTGCACATCGGTACAGTATATGTACGAATGCAGATCTCTGTGGTACATTATTTGTAGTGTATCTGTAGGTATTTGTATGTGTATTTGTATCAGTTAGTGCGATGTGGTGGACTAACCATGACCATCTGCATCCATTTGTCTAATAATTTTTCCTATTTTCATACACTGAGAAATCAGTGTCCCAGCTCCAATGCAAGAGTATTGTGGGAGACAGCTTCAAAACCTTTTTCCTCTGTTATTGTTTCAAAATCTATCACGGAACTTTTTCTCTCCCTTACCAACACCGGACGAGATGGATTGCTGAAGCCCATCCCAGTCCCCCACTACTTGCTCCCAGAGCTTGCTAAAGCCTAAACAAAAAGGATGATTAATAGCTTTGCATTCCAACTTAACTGGCTGGGGGGAGGATTGGGGAGGTGTGGACTGAGAGGAAGTACATTTTTTTTTTTTTTTAATTTACAAGAAAAGTGTCTGAAATAGCTGTTTCAGAAAACTGTCCTAAAATCTGTGGAAGCCCCCTATTCTTAGATAAATGATAATGGAGGATTTGAAGTTGCAGAGAAAAGAGTAAATAGCTACTTGACAGGTCTGTCCTACAAGTTATGCAGTGGCTGTGATACATGGTCAGCTCTCTCTCTCTGAAAGTATGACTTTTTCTTGGGATTACTCTTGGGTAAGTACATATACCATAATGGAATCTGTGGGCAGAGCTGCACACAACAAGCCATTTGTTCATTTTCATCTATTTTGCTGTTGGCTTTTTTGGTCACCAAGACATGACCTGTAGAACTTAATGTGAGACCAATCCCTTTTTTCCTAGTGATACAGCTTAAGTGAAATTGAAGCCAGGCATGATTAACCATGACTTAAGAGGTTTTATGCAATATGCATTGTACTGCATTTTCTCCATATTTGTAAATCTTCATGAACCAAAAAAAAATAAGACCATCTTAAAGCAAAATGTGTCAAAATATATAAAGTTTGCTTCCATTAAGGTTTTTCTGTTTATCTCAAAACTATTTTCTCTGGCTATCTTAATAATGAAAATAAAATTCGCTAAGGCAATAAAACTCTCTTAATGAAACTAATAAACATTGTGTGATCCTATACAATATATAAATGGTAAGATCTCCTATGACCCTCTTTAAACTGATCAAAGTTTTAAATAAGATGTGTAAATTCAGCAAAAGCTATCCATGTATTTTAAACCTCTCTGTGATATATGACCATGGAAAAGGAAGAAGAAGGCTGTTGTCAGTCTTGCACATAAGTCTTTTAACACCTGATATTTTGCTATTCTGCATCTCACTCCATACTCAACTTCGCATGAATACAGATAATGTAGGTAATGTTTAGGTGTTCATTAAACATAAACCCAGATTTACTTACCATGTTTTAAATTTTTGTTACAAATGTAAAAAATGCATGCAGGTCTACTTAAATACATATGCTGAGCAGCAGTAAAGATAATGAAACAGAAGCAGCAAGAAAAAACATTAACTGGCTGACTCAAATTTTCAGTAGTCTCCTTACTACTCTACACAATTTTTGAGGAAACTAGGTGACAGTCTTATTGCTAATATTTGCAAATTGGAGGGCTCATAGCTCTGTTCTTGCCTTCTATGCAATACAGAAAAATAAATTGGTGAAGACCTCTCCATGAAGTATGGAATTTGCTGAATGACATATTTGAAAATACTTTCCTCTGTTGTTTTTTTTTTTTTTTCCTTTGAGATTGATTGTTCATTTATGCACACTACTTAATTTCAATGGAACACACTGGCAGTAAATTCACTGACAGGATATATTCAAGTGTGTTTAGTTAGAGGCACTGGAAAAAGTTCAAGCCCAATCTTTCCTTGACTTCTATTAATCAAAAGACAAATAACTTTGTCAGCATTATGTGGCAATAGAAAATGCACACATTAAACAGTACCTCTCTTACTATCTTTCTTTTTCCCCTTATTAATATACCCTTTTAATTCACCAGACACACCTTCTAAGACTGATCACTCCATATGTATATATACATCTAATGAAAAGCATAATAATTTTTTTTTCTCCAGCTGTATCACACAAATTCAATCCCATTTCATGATCTACACATTGAATTGAAAAGCATCTCATAATTCAATTTATATATACTTTAATGCTGGGCCCCCATTTCCATATCTCCTCAAAATAAATGCCAGATGTTTATTTCTGCATAAAAAGACAATTCACAATAGGAAAATATAGTTAGTGAACTAATTTAAAGTTTGAACTTTCCAAGAGTCATAAGGTCTAGTGTGATCATGGTTGTACAAGTCTAGAGAAGAAAGGATTTACTGTGTCTGTGTAGACTGTGAAGTACTTGCATACTTAAAAGCAAGGAATGCAAAATTATTATAATTAATTATTTTATCTGTTGATTTATAATTTAGCCTTTGTTCTCATTTTGAATTATGCATGAGCTAGTGACATTTTTGGAAAAAAAAAAAAGGTTATTTGTATCTTTGCTAATTTTAACCTACAGTTAGTTTAGCCTGTGTTACCTGCATTTGCTGATCCCTGCTTATGAAGGGGAGAAATAGCTCTGTAGGAAAACTTTTTTTGGTGTATTTTATTTTTTCCAAGTTTAGGAGAATTAATTTTGAGAGTGATTTTACATTTTCACTGCTCTTCAATGAGAATGGCATTCTTAACTGACAGTGACAATCTTGGCATCAAACAATACAGGGCTTTTCAAGTCCTAGTAAGGAGTAGCTTCCTTCATAGTAGGTATTTTAAATCACAAAAGTGACTTTATACTATTAATACAGAGAATATTGCCTTTAGTGTATAAAAGGAAACATTCCTGACCACCCTGTGGTTTGTACTATTTCCTTTATTTTCACTGTGATATCTTTAATTGTTGCCTTCTGAAGCCCTTTTTACTTGGTTCACAGTTAATAACATCCAACAATAACAGTCAAAAAGGAATGTATTTGAAAATCAGATATATTTTAGTGCTGGCTTTAAGAGCTGTTTCTAATTAGAATACTTCTCTATTCCATCACAATAGAATACACAAAAATATCATTGCTTGAAAGGTATAAATTTGTGGTTTTATGGAGGCTTTTTGTTTTATTTTTTAATTTTACGTCTTAGCTTACACCCCTGTTTAGCAACATGTGTACATCTGGGTTTAAAAAAAAATAAAAATAAATCTCACTCAAGTCAATCACAAATTTGCCATTCTTTCTCACTGATTATATCTTAGACCTCAAACAAGCTCAAAAAGCATTGTGTGACATCATAAGCTGTTAAAATTACTACAAAACATTTGATTTAAAGATAAATGTTTTTCTAATGAATAAAATTACATCCTTTCTGATTTGAATGTTCAGGTAAGTGATGTGAATAGTGGATTGACAAGGTTTGGCCCTGTTACAAATTACTTAAGATAGTTCAAAAAAGCAAGCAGTCACCGAAGAGTTGGACAGAACTAAATGACCAGGCAAAACTTTGGCATGAAATTTAAGGCTGATAAAATCTCAACAATCTACACAAGGGAACCACTGATATTTTATATATAATGATGATTTCTAAATTAACTATTGCCACTCAGAAAAGAAATCTTAACAACATTGTGCATACAAGAAGCACTGCATATTAAAGGAGCACAGCATATTAAAATTTACTAGGGGAGAACAAAGCAATAAGTTCATTATGGAAATAAATTATTGTGTATTTGCCTGAGGGAAAGTGAGGAAACCAGACATGTGAGCTAGTGTAACAGGCAAAGACCATCCTGATCTTGAGAGCACTTTGTCCGTTCTCACGTTCCTGTGCCTACTGGTGGAATACAATGGGAGTTCAGATGTGAAAAAAATGTCACCAAAGTTGCACAGCTTTTTAGATTACCTGCTAGAGGACAGTTTCAGTAGAGTATATATAATGTTCTTGTTAAGAGTCTATGCAGAGAAAAGCTTTTTTTTTTTTTCCTATCAGATATTTTCAGATTCCTGTTTGAACAAAAACCCCTTTTGGCTGATCATTTGTGAGGGAAGAACAGGTTGAAAGGACAGATGAGAGGTCTACCAGGGCTGGCATCAGTCAGACTGGTTTGAATTCACTTCTACTGATTTTAAGGGCTTTAACTTCTCTCACAAGTGAACAAAGGTGATGGACCAAGAATCAAAACATCCCTTTCCTATTCTCATGGTTCAGTCAAATGGAGCTGTAGTGTAGCTGGCAAAAAGCACTAATATTTGGCTTATGCGCTATCCTTGTTTTGATAGTTCAGGCTAGTCAAAGTCACTTTTTGTGACATTTAAGGCTTGTAATAGCCTGTAAAAAAATGCCATTCCCCAGCTGGAGTGTGGGACAGATGTGTTTAGCAGCAAAAGCAGAGAAGTAGATGCGATCATAAGCAAGTAAAGGTGTTCAGTTCTCTTTCAGAGAACTCTTCCACCACTCTCTGAGTTAATCCTTCAAGCCTGATGTAATTTAAAGAGCCTCCAAAGTGCTGTAAAGTTATGCAGGGTGATATCCATAAGCAGAGCAGTAGGAAAATCAGGAAATTCAAAAGTGAGCTAAAAGATGCATTCCACTTTGTATAGTTTGTTAAATGAAATGATCTTGTAATGTGGTGGGGTTTTTATTTCCTTATGTACCAATCTTTCCTCTACATTTTTAGTTTGTTTCCAAATTAATTTTTTAATGCACTCATTGTATTTTAATAGTCTTTTGATTAATGAAAAAGAGATGAATAGGCATGGTTTCCAGCAGTTACAAAAGCTTAATTAGACATGGTGCTGTAAGGAAAGTGGATAAAAGCACTATGTGGATTTATGTTTTACTTGGTATTTCCCTCTAGAGACAGCCTGTTCTGAAAGCATGTAAGTTTCAGAAGAAAACACTATGCAAGACTTGCACTGAAAGAAGACTAAAGTGCATTGTAATTTTCTTTTATATTCTTAATTAAGAGTCCCATTTACTTTTAATTTCAGAAAGTCTATAGCATTACTGGTTGGTAAAGTCAATGCACAATGTTGCAAATATCAGCTTCTGGGTTTTGCTGGATGTGACTTTTGCCTGTTTGTCTTTGGTGTGTTAAGGAGGAGTGATAAAGTTGCAAACAAAAGTAAAACTGCAGTGAATATTTTAAGTTAAGAACAGAATGAGGACTCTGCTTTGTGGTGAAAAAAAAATGGTGGGGTTTTTCCGGTTTATCACTTGTTTTGAAATATGCTGTTAAATATTTAGCATCTATTTCTTTTCTTTAACCCTTGTTACCTTTCCAGAGTTCCAAATATGACATTTATTTTCCAATTTGTTAATTTTGAGTCTTTAAATGGAAGCTTTAGTAGCATGTGAAGAGTATCATTCAAATCAATTTTGTGTCTTAATTTATTCTACCTAACTAACGAACAATGACTTGTGCATTCACTGCAACTCAAAAAAAAACAAAACACCCAAACCAAAACATAATTACAATTGAATAAATTTTTAGCTTCTCCAGGGCCTTTCTTCTCAGTCGGACTGAAACTGCTCCCAGCAAAAATACCATAAATTTAAGATTTAATATTACTCTCTTGGATCAAGCTCCTTTCTAAAAGTCAGTTCTTCTGGTTAAAAAAAAAAAACAAATTGCCCATTTTTATCCCACTGTATCTCTCTGGCCACTTGCTTCTCATTTTTTTAAAAAGTTTTTACTCTTTCATGATGATTAGTGAATAGTTTTATCTGCTGTTCCAAATAAGTATGTTATGTAAGAAATAGCTGTTTAGATTTCAAATATTTTCTGCCTCATTTTTATAGCTGATCTATTTCCTGTGTACTTTTTGATGTATTAAAGTTCTTTGCAACTATGCAAGATCAAAAATTTTACCTCCACTGTACAACTAATAGTTATAGACTGTGGACAGCTGTCTGCAAGAAATAATCCAAACTCACCCTTCATTCTAGTTTAAAAGATAGCTCAATTCTGCAAGAATTAAGCTGGAGATCCTTTCTAAACTGAAGTTACCAGAGTACTTATCCCACTGTGTACAGTAATAATTCAGGGCAGGCTGTTTCAAATCAGAGAAAATCTGGTTCATAAATTGAACAAGGAAGTCAGGTAATAGAAAAAAATACCAGAACCAGAAGACAGTGGAAAATTTCAAGGATTGACTGACAGCTCCTAAAAAGTATTTTTGAGTTTTCAGAGAACTATTATTCCCTGATTTTAACAAAAGTACACAAATATGTCAAAACTGCCAGTTCACAGCTTTAAATATGGGGTATTATGCTAAAAAATATTTTTTTTACATATTAAAATATGTGCATAATGTCCATTTAGCTATAAAAAAGTAAATATCATGTTTTGTGAGAGTTCTATTTATTGTAATTAATAGGTCTAATAAAATAGCAGAATATATTTTCTAGTCCTATGCATTACTATCACTGTTATCATATGTATTCTTAACTTCCTCAAGTTACAGAATCATCTGAATATTTCACAAGAAAAAATCTTATGGATTCTCAGTTTCCTCTCTAAAAGGAGAACGAAAGCAATCAAGAAACTTAACATGTGGAAGTACATACTATGAATTGAAAAAACAGTTCCCAGACCATCTAAAAAGAATTCCCACTGGGATTTCCATAACACACTCTTCTCTATAGTTAAACAGTTTAATGGATTTGGCAGCTTAACAAAATCCATTTATTTCTAACAGCCATAATTTTGGAGTTGTTTCTTTAACTCTATGATGTAGCTCACACTCTCCTCACATAGAGGGCAGCTTAAACCTCTCTGTAACATATCCATATGCCGCTTGAATCAACCTCTCTCCAGACAGACAAAACTGACTAATGTCCAAAATATTATAATAACATTTGTAGCTGTAGTTGAGGAGGGCCAGCACATATTAATTTATCATTTGGTGCATATTTATTAATGACATTGTGCACTGCCGCCATACTTAGACTGTTAAAAACCAAAGCCCTTGTTAAAGCTAGCTCTGCTGAAATCAAATGGCCTTCAGAATTTTTGTTCTAAGTGTTCTATTTTTTAAAAAGTTTAGTGTACGGCAGTCGATGGGAGCATTCCCCCTCGTCCCCCTCCTCCATGCGGTCCCCGAAATGCCCCAGGAAGGAGGCACACAGAGACCACCAGAGAGAGTGCAGAGAGAGAGTTTATTGAACATGGGTCGGGGTATTTAAAGGTTTAACAGCCAATAGGGAAGGGGTTAACTAAAGGGCCAATGGGGGATTTCACATAGCCCTCCAAGGACAAATTCTTGCATACTAAGTTAGGGAGATAAGGATTCTCTCAAGGGGCTTTGGGAAGAAGAAAGGTGATTCAGGGAAAAAAGACAGGGAATCCATTTTATATTACACTAAAAACTTCAGTTTTTAGGGCATCTTGGCTGGCTTCTTCATTTTCTTCACAAATCTATTTCTGACATGACTTCATCCATTCCTGATACTGCAAGTCCACTCCCACATTAGTGTATATGTTTCATTTCACATTAGTGTATATGTGAGTGCTTCTAAAAGACAGCAGGTTTTGAAAAGCTAATAAGTCCAACACAGTGTGATCAATGAAGTATTTTTCTTTGTTGCATTACAACTCTAGCACAGTGAAACTGTATCACTGGTGGAACTGGTACAACAGCAGCTGGTAATTATTATGACAATCATAATTTTAAATATTTTTTTGCCAATAATCTTTCTAATCTACTGAAGCAAATGTATTCAGTGTCTGGCAGTGTTATAGTTTAATATTTTCATATTTCTTTGCAATGGACTTCATCTAGAAAAATAGAGGAAACTTGAATGTCGGATTATTTTCATCTTTGAGACAATTCTTACTTGATGAAAATGAGTCTGTACCCATTCATAGAGTAAATGTTTGTGCCTATGTGGAGAAAATGCAATATAAATATTAAAAGGCCTACTGTGTTGTAGCTAGATGTAATACATCCTCACTGTTTTTTATCATACTTACTTTTACATACTATTAGGTTACCTTGTCTTGAAAGTATAGTTAGGGAATACATAAAGATTTTTAGAAGGCAAATAAATACATATATGTATACCTATAATGATCCAGATTGTTATATATTAATTTCTATTTCACAGTTCACTGTACTTCTCCATTGTACCTCACTCAAAATAGCTCCAGACTAAAATACAAATTTGGTAAATATTAGAAAAGGTTTATTTACAAATCAGATGAACTTGGTTTTTTTCCCCTTTTCTGTTTCTCTTTATTCATGAGCATTACAGTATTGACAAGAAGATAATTTAGAGCAGAAAAAGGTATCAATGTTCTCATTGCCCTAAAAGTTTTCAGTGAAGATTCTCATGGAACAAATTGGGGTGAGTTTCTGTTTAAATTAGCTGTGTGAAAGGAATACAAATCCCCTGGTTCAATCAGTAGTGGTCAGTGAATCACAAGTCATCATATTCTTATGAATGGTTCTCATGTATACAGTCAGTTTTTCAGGTAGGTGCAATTCTATTACATAAATATTTTTCTTCATACAAATAATAATTAGTAAAAGCCTTAATACTTTTAAAGTTATTATTTTTATTTTAAAAAATCTTGAGATACATGGATACATTAAACTGCTTATTAAATTCTTATTTGAAATTATCAAGTAAATATTTTATGTAGTCAGATTATAATGCCTGGAAAACTCTCAAGCTGTGCTGTAGCAAGTGTTTTGATAGTGAGTGGCAGATACTACATTGTGAGTGACCTAAATTAAGGGACTCTGGTGATATTACATTGATTGCAAGACTAACATAAGGTATCACAGCATTTGCAGATTTAGCATGTAGCTTTCATAAGCAGTTTTTCACAAATGTTGACAAAAACTCAAGTATAACTCTATACTGCTAAAAGAAATTAATAACATTTGGTCAGATAACATACTGGATTATTTTTCATCTATACACTACTAGGAAAGGTACATTTTCATATATAGGTTCTCAAGACTACTCCAGGTAAATTACCTTTGGGAAGTTTATCAGTCCATTTTTGCTGCTCAACTCTCTCTGCACTGCATACCATCCACCTTAATACCCATACTGAAAGTTAAAAATCATGAACAGTGATTTCAGTGAGGCATACGCCCAGATATGGATAACTACCCCAACAAACATATTTTCTAAGTGAAGAAGGCTTATCTCTAGATTTTTATAAAGGATCAGGACTCTACTTAAGCTCTCATATAGCCTCAAGTTGGGAGAAGAATATTTTGAAAATTGTTATGAAATGCATTTAATTGCCTTTTTGTACATGGTGACTTCTTAACACTCATTTGAGATCTTCCTGTGGACTGTGCCTGGTACACTACCAACAGCAAGGGAGGGAATTACAGTGTACATATAGAATTACAGTACTAGAATAAAGTAGGATTGAAGTGATCTCTGAGGTCTTATCCACCCTGCTGCTTAAAGCAGTTAGACCAAGTAGCTCATGGCCTAGTTCAGTCCCATTCTAATTCCAAGGCTGAAAATTCTGTAGCCTCTTTGACCAACCTGTGACAGTATTTCACCTGCCTACATCTAAAAAATAGATGAGATAGATAGATAGATAGATAGATAGATAGATAGATAGATAGATAGATAGATAGATAGATAGATAGATAGATGATAGATAGATAGATAGATGGATAGATAGATAGATAGATGATAGATAGATAGATAGACAATCTGTACATCTGAGGCCTCTGTTTCCATAATTTCTTTTACATGTATGATAGAAATAATTTGTCAAATATCAGGCAGTTGCTTTGGAACTACAATAGTCTGACTATTCAAACACTATCTGAGAAACTGACAGGTTAGATGACTCCTTTGCCTGCCTGCAGGTGTTTTAGATGTGGCTCTGAATAACAGATACTGCCATCTGCCATCTGGCATAAAATGTACCCTGTATCTAGAAACTTATTTTTCTGATGTGTACTTTTTCTTTCATTATAGCCCAAGTATTCCTCATGGAAACAGGCAGTACCCCATGCACTGAGAGTTGTAAAAACCTCATTCTTGTATTATCTGAGACACATCTATCAGAGATCTCAAGTAACAACCAAAACTACCCAATGACTTTCTGTTAAAAAAAAAAAATAATAAAAGGAAAAGAAGAAAAGGAAAACTACTCTATACACAAAATAATACCTTATGTGATATGAAAAGTCTATTTTGTACTTGAATAAAGATAAATAAGTTAAGGAATTCAAAATTAAACCAGTGGTTGGTTATCATGTTCATGACAAGAAAATATAAAGGGACAACTCTCTCAAACAGATATTTATAGTTTGTGTTAATGTACATGCAAATTTTATACAACCAGCAGTTACCAGAAAAATAAGTGAAAAACAAAGTGACTGTTTCTCAGGAGGAGAGTAGACAATATGGTACAGTTTCACATGAAAGACAAAATTTTTACTGAATTTTCATATGTGCATAGTGCAAAAAAAGTAAAGGCAGCAATTAAATGTCAAATATACATTTTTCCATTTTGCCTTCCACAGAATACAAATATTTACAAAATAATCCTCTTTTGTCTGTGTACTGTTGACAATTTATTATATTCACACTGGAGAAATGAAAAGAGAAACCTCATGAATTTCAACAAGAGTTGAAAGTTCTGTGCCTAGGGAAGGAACAACCCCGTGAAACTCATGCTGTGGGTCACCATGCTGGAAAGCAGGAAGTCCTGGTGGATAAGTTAAACATGAGCCAACAGTGTGCCCTTGCCACAAAGAAGCCTAGGTCTTGACTAGGCAGTACACTGGGTCAAGGGAGATGATCCTCTACTCAGCATTGGTGAGAGACATCTGGAGTGCTGGGTCCAGATCTGGGTGCCCCAGTGCGAGAGAAGTATGGTCAGTGAAGGACCGTGAAGATGATGAAGGGACTGGAGCACCTTCAGGAGGTTGCTGAGAAAACTGATACTGCTAATCATACAGAAGGGGATGCTGGAGAGTTCTTATCAATGTACGTTAATAGATGATTTGAAAGTAAACTGAGCCAGACTGTTCTCAGTAGTGCCCAATAAAAGCAAAAAAAGACAGGATGCAAACACTGAAGCACAGAAGTGCCTTCCTTCTGACCAGTAGGAATTCCTAGTCCCTGGTTTCCCTGTTTTTCCCTGGAGGTTTTCAAGGACTAGGAGGAATGGACAAATTCCTGAAGATTCTGTTGGAGGTTTTAATTTACTGATTTTAAAGCTCTGAGAAGCATTTAATTTGCTTTCTTTTGTGGAAGAAACCTCAAGTAAACTGTTTGTCTATTAACTTTTGGAAAGTGAGAGCAGGGAGTATTATCAGCTTTCCACCCTACAGAACTTACACACTTAGGAAGTTTTTTCTGGAATTATTTTCATAAATATACATTTAATTAAGTCTGGTTTAATGTTTTTCTATTCTTGGTCAAGCATTTCAAAACTGGATTCTCTTAACTACAAATAGAATTGGCATGTATTCAGCTCTGTACAGTGTCATAATTCTAAGAAAGCTTTTGTACTGAGAAACCTTTGAAAACTTTCTATTTGAGGTTATAATATTTTTAAGGATATTTTTTAAAAAAAAAAAACAACTTTTTGTTAACTAGGTTGTGACTGCTCATTTTCTTTATGTTTTTATATGTATAGAAATTTTCCATCACCTAGAGTGATAAATATTTTACAAACCCTACTTGGTTTATCTGTTGGCTGCCTAGCTTTCTGTATACACTACACTGCCATCACTGAATTGTTTGATTACCTCTGAGGTGCAGCACACACATTTTCTAGAACTTTCTATGTCTGGAAAAACATAAACAGGAAAAAAAAGACTTAGGAGCCTTTATTAAGATGACATTTTCTGACATTATATGAGTGGTCCACTAGCTAAATAATTAGTGAGAAAGCATAGGAAAACATTGGCTGGAAACAATAACTGGCTATTAGATGGTTATTAGATTAGACTGTTGTAGTGTTTCTTAATTCATAAACTAGCCTCTCTACTTTTATTATGGCCTAATTTTTTTTATCAGTTATAGGTATAGGGTTAAATAGTACATATTTCTAACAGATCTTGAGCAGCCTCCTTGGCACTTACCAAGATTTTTGCAGCTGAAGGGCCTTTTATAGCTAAAATGACAACAAGTTCTTGCATGACTTTGTCTTGGGCATAATTTTATGAAGTAGAAAGGAATTCTAATATAAAATGAGTCTTCAGTGTAAGTTGCACAGCACAGAATGGTGCTGAGAGCTTTCAAGTAGCTTAAGGGAAACCATACTGATCCCCAAAGCTGTTTGCACTACCAGTGGAGTCTTTAGTATAAATCTTCAGAAAGGCTTTCAGTATTTACTGGAGATAAAGGCTGGTCCAGAAATTCAGCGGATAAACCCATATGTGGATCCTATCTTCCTTTATTTGTCAAAGCCAAAGTTGTTTCTACTCTGCATTTCAATCTCAGACATGTTAAATAGCTTTCTGCTGTGTAGAATTCAAACATGAAAGATCAGAGATATTTGCCTTGACTTCTGAGAGGTCAGCATGCCATTTCTTTTTTGGAAGAGAAATTAAAGGATGTAGACATTTAATGCTTTACTGAGTCTGTTTTTGTGTATAATATATACAACCCCCCTGATGACTGTGTTTTTGAACAGAGGTATGAAATAATCAGAACAGACTTCAGAAATAATTTGTGTTTGAATTCCCAGTGAGACTCTCTGTAGAGAAACTGCTACAAAACAGCATTCTATGGGCTAATGTACTGAGTCTTCCTTTTAATAACTAGATGATTTTATTGTTAGTAAATAATGGTTGAGCTGGTGAGCCAGATGTACATCACTTAAAGCTCATATTCATGGATTTGGATTTGTACTTCTGTATGTCTTTTGCTTATTCTACAACTACAGTTGTCAATAAATAATTTGCAGAATATACTTTCAGATAAATACCGAAAATTTTCTCTTCTGAGTATGTGGTATTGATGTTATTTATACTTCATCATGATATTCTGAAATATATTCTACATAGAAGTATTACCCACAAACTTGATGAATAATAAATTTAATTATTCAAATAGTTAATTTGGTAAGTCAAATAAAAGTATTTCTAAGAAAAGAAGTATAAACTATAATAAGAGAATTTTCTCTTTTTACTTACAGGGGATAGGGTTAAAGATTTTCTCAAATATTGACTAGACTCATTGAATGAAACTATTTTCATTCTCTCTGTGTTTTATGTTGGTTCTTTGAATAAAAAAAGTATATTTTTGGCAATTGGAATAGTTAATATTAAATTTAAAATACTTAAATATTTTTGGTACTATAAGTGTGTTGATCTTAACAGGCAGCTAATCGCACAGGATGTTTCATTCCTTCAATCAAAACAGATTGAATTACAAATATGAAATGTTTATTACGAAAAAATAAACAAAAGCTTCACACCATAACACTAAATTTGTACACAATAACCATAATACACATTATTAAGTTTTGTAGCAAATTATATAGACAATAAATGAATTTAAAACTTTCATTTATTGACAATATATGTCTAAATATGCTTTTTTTCCCCCTTAAAATTATTTCTACATTTCTAATCTATGCTATATTGATTACATTTCTTCTTCACTAATATTAATTCAACATTTTATTTTATGGAACAACCTGTATACTTGCAGCCGCACTCAGGGAAAAAAATATTTTTTCACTTGCTGGGATTCCTTAGCAAACATCTGAAAAGAAATATGTTTCATATGCTGCTGAATTAACATGATTATACTTAAACTGTGTGTCCTGGCTTTAACTGACATTTTGCTTTACTTTAATACACCCATTGCTACTATGTAGATCTTAGACATTAAATGCAGGCATATGGATCTACTTAACATGGTTTCACACTAAATATGTACAGTGCTTGATCTTCCCACTATATAATGACACTTTTTTTGTTATCAACACATTCATAGCCTACAGCTGACTCCTTTTATAGTTTTTAATTAAAATCTGAAGTAGAAAGTGTCTATTAGTTTGTGAAACCAGTCATAAAGAAGAGGATGTACAAACCCTGAATAAAATGGATAGCTGTTACATCACTTTTCCCACCTCTGTCTTCATGATGAAGAGAAGCTCATTCAAGTTAATTGTATCAAACTGGGAGGTCTTGAAGGCAGAGCCTATTTTGACAAGTGCCTTCTATTATTGAGGACCTACAAACAAATTTGCAGACCAGGAATTTTATCAATATTTTATTGGTTTTTCACGGACTTGTTAGAGAATCTCTCCTACAATATGTGGACTCATTTTTATTCATGTAATTCGTTTTCTTTTAGATTAGCAGCTTACCTATATCATGTTGCATCTTTGGATATTAATTTTTTTTCTAAAAGGTATGTTTTCAAAATGCCTGGAATCTATGCACACATTTCCATCCATGAATTTGAAAAACATTAATTTGTCACACACTTTGTAATATATTTCCATCAGTTTCTTTACCTTATATGAGTGTTTGACCACTACATAGACTAGAGCTTTTTTTCATGAGCAGACCTGCTGCTTCATTGACTCAGTAAATGAGACTGAAATATGTCTAATTCTCTTGTAAATATCCCCTCTTCCAATTCATAAGCACACTGCTAAAACACCCACAACAAATTTGAAATAGGTTAGTGTACTGCCCTTGCTGAGTACATTTTTAATTCCTTTTTGGAAAGAAACAAAAAAAAAAACCCACAAAACCCAACAGCAGAAAATCTACAGCCCATTCTGACAATTGCTTAGACTTTCAGATTCATACTAATCTCTTTCTTTCCTTCTTAGTCTGGAAATAACTTTCTGCCTTCTAAATACCTTTATCCTTTTCATCTGGAAATAGTCTTTGCTGCCTTCCCTCTGCTATGTTGCATCCCCTGCATGTCATTTCACCTCTGACAATATTTCATTTGCTTTTCTTCTCCTTCGTTTCTGAATATATTTCTCATTGATGTAGTTGTTGGTTTTGGTGTCCTTGGCAATAGACTGATTTTCTTTTAAGCTTTTTGATTGCTTATGAAATCTGGTTTCTTTCTTTGTCATAAAAGAAGTGGCTGTCAAGGAAGAAATCAGTATCATGTAGTGAATTCCTTACAAGTGTTGGAAAATTTTTTAAAAGTCTTCAAAAAGAGGGTCATAAAAACTAAAGTGATTTTGTTACAGTGCTCATGACTTTGGATATAATATTTAAATCAAAATCTGATTATATTATATTACATCAAAGTAAATAACATACATGTTAATAAGATAATTTAGTAGTTTTCTTTATTCCAATCAAAAGGCATGTTTTTATTCTTTTGAAGTTATCAATGCAGAGCCCAGCTTAAGGATTTCAGACAATAAATGCCAGTAGGCACAGTCTGTGGTAGTGAGTACAGAAGGACTGCCAAAGTGAAATGTGGAGGGATTATTACACTAAAATGGTCACATGGTATTTAACTTGATGCTTTTCATCTTGGAATAGAAGATGAACTTTCTGTTACTTAATTCTAAACAACAGAGAAAACTTCAGTACTAGAACTTTTTTAAATATAAACTGATATTTAATTTCCTTTTTTTTTTTTTTCCGATTTCCAAGATTTTAGTTGTTCTCCATCTTCAGGAAGGAAATTAAAGAAAAAGAAAATTATGGAAATGCATGAGCCTCTCCACTGCTCTGCATCTGGCACAAGAGCCTATGTCAGTGTGCAGCATGAAGAACAAGATTATATTTATAGCAGGAGTTAAGTAGAGATAGTCCATCTGTGAGGACAACATGGGTGTGTGTAAAACATCTTAGAGACTGAAGATTCAGCACAGACCAGGACTGTCATGAAGGTTATTATCAAGATGAGCCTGTTGTGTTTGAGAGTACAAAGAGGCTACTGTATGGGTAACTCAAGAGGGATTTGAGGATTGCACCTTTTCAAATAGCTGGGGTTTTTATCAACTACCTTCTATACACTGCATATTTCAAAGGACTGTGTTTTGTAGAAGGTGCTACAATGACTGATAAGTGTGTACTTCATACATTCTCACAGAATACAGTCTCAAAACAAGCAACTGCTGCCTTGCAGACATTCCTCAAATTACAGACTATCACCAGTAATTGTGGCAGAGAAGGCCAGAGAAGAAAAAGGATGTTAGCAATGTGTATTTGACAAAAAAAAAGGAGTCAGGGACAGCTTCTCGACAGAAAATAAGCTGTATTTTGCTTTCTACAGATTTTATCTTTTTTTCAACTAAGTGGGATGGTAGAAGCGCAAGTAATTTTTTTTTTTAAATGACTTACTGAAAAGAAATATATTATCTCTTGCAGTCCTTCAAACAGTATGTTCTCTTTATATATTAGTTTCTTAAAAGTGTGTTTCCCAGCTCATAGCTTTAACCAATTCCAGGACTAGGTTCGTATCAGAAAAAGTGAAACCTGCTATGCTGTCACACGCACAGACTTAACTCTCCGAAATAATAAGAGAAGATATTATTTCCTGATATTTCTTTCAGTTGTAGTCTTTATAGTTAGTGTGTGAGGTATTCTAAGCTTGACATTTTCAGACAGAAGCATAACATTAGCTGACAGTGTCCCTTTATATTGTGAAATGGGAGCCACAGGTAAAGGGCAAAAGAAAATTGTTTCTTTGGAACAGACAGTCCATTTACCAGCAACAGCTTTTATTTTATATATTTCATGTATGACCTGTTGTGGAAAGTCATTTTGTTCTCTGAAACATCTGTGACATTGATGAGGAGAGATGGATTATAGTGCTATACATTTTTTATAATTATTTTTTCATCTTATGTGGGTTTGGTGCCTAACACCAAAATTTAGGAACATATATGGGACAAATCCAGTCACTATAACTCTACTTTCTCTTCCTTTATTCCTTTATACTGGAGTACCATCCAGCATAAAGTAAGCAGCAAAGTTTTCTCCATATTGAACCATCACTTCTTTTATTTTTAAGATAACACAGCAAAAAACAAGTTGCAGAAAAATAAACACAACACAGTCCCAGTTTTCTATACTTCTTTATATGACAGTTTATATGATAGTTTTATTTGATTCTCTTATATATTGGATACTTACAGGCCTCTGATGACAAATGGATATCAATGGGCTTGCCACAGGAGTACTAGAGATTTTGAGATTTATCATACAGTAGATCTGAGAAAACAGCCATTGCTCTGCTTCACTTTATGAAGTGTCGCTGTGAGCCCTGGAGCTCAATGGAACCTAGTATTTTTTCTACTTGTCACCTTCCAGCAATAGACACTACAGGTAAGTGATACAGGCAGCTCTGTCATGCAGCAGAAATGTCCAGTGATCCCAGGGAGGCCTGAGAAGTGAGGGTTGACTGGGGCACTTGTTGTAGCACATCATCCAAACCTTTTGTTGAACTTGACCTGGGATCAGTGCAGCACATAACAGATCTACTGCAAATGGAATTGGCATGTGTCCAGCAGGCTGATTGATATGCCAACTACTGTTTCTATGGGATTACTTGGTTGTTTTTTGGGGGATTTTTTTGTGGTGTAGGTTGGTTTGTGGTTTTTTTTTATGTGTGTTTTGGGTTGTTGAGGTTATTTTGTTAATATCCCCTAACAACCATTGCCTTTTTACCAGTCTTTTCTGAAAGGCAGATTGACTGACTGGTTTAGTGTTTTCTCTTCCTGGTATGAAAACTTCAACTTGTCATTTTAATTACGACTCTATGGGGCACACATATGCACAGCTAATTGTGTCCAAAACTACCTGGAGTGCTCCATAATCTATGCATAATGCATATTTCAGTTAGTCATTCGTGCTGACTCTTCATGAAAATGGAAATTAAATACAATTGGTTGTTTCGTCATTTAAGCATTGTTCTCTATTCTCATGTAAGACTTACTATCAACTGAAAATGAATGATAATTTACATCAATGCATATTAATGCATCAGATTGTCATGGCAGCATTTGCATAAACATTATCTGTGGCATCAGATGGTCATATGACACTTGAACCCTGAGTAGTATTATAGGTATCCTGACCCTTGCCCTTTCCATTCCATGAACAGATTTGCAATTACTGGCAAACATAGGCATATGAAACATTTCTTCATGAGCAGTGAGGCTTTAGAAACAGTGTAAGACCCAGGTCCATGTATCATATTGACTGATAAGGATCTAAAATACTCCTTTTCCTTTAAAAAGTACATATGCAATTGTGGTATCTTAATCTATGCAAATGGTATCCAGAAGTAGCAGCCAAAGTTCTGTCATTCTCTTTCACTCCTGTGGCATTAAAACTGTGATAGAAAATACGTGTTCTTTGCACTTTCCCAGTTCGAGATTATGCCACCAAATTAGTATTCAACTTAATGTTTAGGGGCTTAGCCATTGTAATTAATCATGTTGTAACTGTAGAAAGATACCTAATACTCCATCCCTATGCATTATTTAGATTATTTCCTTAGTGAAAGGAACAGGCAAGAGATTAATTAAATCAAACACTTTGAGGTCTGTTTTCCCACTGATGAACAGAGGATTTATATGCAGAACTCAGGTTAGCTTTAATGTAAGTTTGTTGCATAAATCACTTAGGCATTGATAGGGACAGTAAGACTTTTAGTGACTTCCTTAAATACTTTTTCCAACACTCCTGTTTAGATGGTCATTGTTATCAGTGAAGGAATATTATTATCATGTTTTATTAGGCAATGCAACAAGCAATTTTAATCATGAACTGTAAGTAGAACCTCACTATACAGAGAAATTATGTATACACTTAAATACAGGCACAAGAAAGCTTTCAATGATGTTATAATTATGAAAAGTTTCTGAAAAACAACACTGATGATTTTTTTTGCCAGGTTTTCCTCTGAAACATGTTATCTTTTCCTATTACCATGGAGGATAAAAAGCAGTTAATCATCTAATGAGTTTTGTGTACAGGTAGCCTTTCTTCATATATTGAACTTTATAATTTTCAAGGTGAATCACAGTGAAATGAAATGCTAACCTATTTTCTGCAGGTGTTTGAAACTTCTACTAACGCTGACTTCTACTAACTACTCATTGCTGAGTGTGAGTTGGTTACTGTAGCACTTCCTCAATTTTTTCTTTTTCTCAGGAGTCATTTTTGTTCTGAGTCATTATTTCTTGTTGGCTCCATTTAATAGGAACTTTTTTCACTGGTCTCCAGACTGCTAGTTTATTCAACCTCAAGATTTTTCCTGATTATTTCCATTAGGATTGATAACAGAACTAAGTTTTCCTTTAGTACTGGTAATAGCAATATGTTATCCTACATAGATAAATGATGTTTTTCCATTTACTGCACTCTTCTGTCTTTCCATTTATTAAAGAAGTCTCCCTAGTTTGCAATGATCCGTTTAATGGGCTTTGTAAAAAAACCATCTTTTCTTACATATCTGGGTGTGCTTGTCTCCAGGGCTGGGCCATATCCCTCATATTGAAAAACACCTGAAAAACGATGCAGTCACTGGTTGCAGTCAGCATGGCTTTGTGACAGGAAAGTCCCACTTAAACAATAGCGGGCGTTGATCTGTTCTCTTTGAAGAAGTCAACATGTGATGTTCTAAGTTGTAGCTATGTTTTTAACTCTTTTCCTGTCTTTATTTTTTCTTCTCTTAATATCTATTTCCTTATTCTTTTCTTCCTCTTGTGGGTAATTTAAACACTTATTTTCTGTAAATACATAAGTTGCATGGTGTTTGTGTTTCTTACCATAACAATGCTTGTTAGTCCTGCTAATCTGTTGTAATGATTTTGTGAAGTTATATGTTTATCTTTGGAAAATCCTTTTTGCCGAAACACCTAATTTCTCACCAAATTCAAAGGAATCTCTTAGAGAAAAATGTGTAGTTATTCTCTGGATGTTATCTCAAGGTACCAAAGAACCAATGGTTTTACAAAAGTTCGTGTGACCAGGGAATGGTCTGAAGTTGTGTCAGGGGAGGTTTAGGCTGGATATTAGAAAGAGGTTCTTCAACCAGAGGGTGTTTGGGCAATGGAATAGGGTTCCTGGGGAAGTGGTCACAGCACTAACCCTGACAGAGTTCAAGAAGCATTTGGACGATACTCTCAGGCATATGATGTGATCCTTGGGGATGGGTGCAGGGCTAAGGGTTGGACTTGATGATCCTTACGGGTCCTTTCCAACTCGACATAATCTGTGATTCTGTGATATTCTCACTAGTGAACACAATGTTTTGTCAATTTTACAGTTTAACTTTGAATTTTGAGAAAGTATATTTTTGTATTAAAAAGTAATTCTTTTTGAGACATTAACTGATCTGATAGTCAGATGAGAGTTTTTATGTTTTGGCAACCACAGCTTACTCAACTACCACCTTCATAATGCAAATTTTTTAAAAAAATTATTTTATTTTTTTTAAATGTTGAAGTTAAATATGTGGGGATCCTAGTCTGTGAGTAACTGACTACCAAATATACATTTTTCAGTGTTCTTTGACTTATTCTTTAACTGCACATCTAAAATATTATGAATTATGCTGCTCAGTATTAGTCTCATGTTTTCATGTAGTTTCAGACAACAAACCTCACTTTCCAGTGCACTCTTTATTTTTTTGCATAAAGTAGGAAAAAGTAAAGACTGATGCTGTAGAGGGTCTCTTTCTTCTCTAGTAGGAGATGCCAATGGATCGGTGGGCATTGTATAGCTAACATTATTCTACAGAGGAGACCTTTCATCTTTATTCTTTACTTAGGTAGTTTTGTGTTTTGTAGTCATTATTTTTTTGAATATATGTTGGTAGTTGGGAGAAAAATCTGTACAAGGAACACTTACTTATTAGAAGATATATAGTCATGTGCATGTCATGACCATGGTCATGACTTTCAGTGTGGCTCCTTCTGTTGCAATACAGATTAAGAATAGCGACTTAATCATGAAACTAGCATCACTCTGTTCCTATGGCTCATTGCTGTGTTTGCATATGGTGTTGAAAACTTGCTTGAAAATAATTCATTCATTAGCACCAGTAGTTAGTTTCATCTCCTGATTGTTGGCTCTGTATTTTCATGATTTTTAAAGACAAGTACCATTCTTTAATGAAACCGCACAAATGGGATATCATAAGCTGTTAAAACAAAAGTGATTATTATGCAAAGTGAAACAAATTACTAAGTATTGGAGGTGTACAGTTTTGAATCCTGAATTGCTTAGGGACTTGTGGGAATGCATCAATGAATGCAAAATGTAGAAACAGAAATAAAAATACCCCCAAACCCTAGTGTTTTTGAAAGATGGATGACAGTAATTATCATGAGCAATGACTGACTATTGGTCTCCACTTTTTCTCTCCATATTTCTTTATCTTTTTTTTCCTCTTGTGAAACATTAACTCCAGACAGTCAGTTGCAAAATACTAGCATTTTTCCATAGCCTAAGAGAGACAGTCTTCATTAAAACCTCTTAAAACTTGCTCTATCTTCTGCATATCAGAGAACATAAATAATACATACTAAGTTTATAAAATTGATAATTGCTCATACTTTAATTACCACCTGGTAAAGCATAGCTTGCAAGGTTGTTGTTTTATTGTTTTGGTTTTGTTGGATTTTTTTTGTTTGTTTTGTTTTTTGTTTTTCCCTCATACATTAGAATTGTTTTAACCATTAGATTTCCTGATTTCTATTGCTTTTTCAAAGAAAGTGTTTACATAAAGGTACTTAAAATGCTGAACAACTCTGTCCCTAAGTGATTGTCTAGATTGCTGTGTTTATTCTTGTCATGTTATCTTTCTTCTAGTGACATTTATGAAAACAAGAACAATGTTGAAATTGGCCCTTTAATAAAGAAAAGAACAGCTAAAAAATTAGTTGAAAAGGAGGAGTTCACAGAGGAATATGTTGTGGAAGTGTCTGCGGGTGATACATAGCATGGGAAAAGTCTAGCAACAACTGTTTCAGGATCCATTGCCAGCAAAAGTGCTAACTTCTCTGAAACAGCTTTGCATTGTAATGAGAGGGGGTGGGATAAGAAAAGATATGGTGTAGGGAATACACAGAATGATGGCAAGAACCATTAACCAGAGAAGCACTGTGTGGAGGAGCAATAACTTAAACAAAACAAACAAAACCTTCCAAAATCCAATAGCAAATCCCAACATTTAACCAGGAAAGCCCAATAACAGAAAACAAAACAAAAAACAACCCACTGTTTCGGAGTTTAGAGTCAAAGATAAAATTCAGGGAGGAGAGTTAAAATAGGAGTAATAGCAAGAAGAATGAAGGCTCCATGAGAAAAAGCAAGGACTGGGAAGAAGAAAAACAAGACCTCAGCAAACCTAAAGGGTTAAGAAAAGAGAGCTAAATGGACGATGCACAATAAGTGCATACAGAGAAAGAACAGAGTGGAAAAAGATCCACTTGGAAAAAATTAATCCCGTTCCAACTATGAGTTTTATGCAGAAGAACATTTTCAGGGAAGTGGTGTGAAAAACATTGTTTTCTTAGGAAAGTATATTGACTATCTGGGAAAAAAAAAAAAACAACAAAACAAAACACCACCTAGACTGAGTTGGGAGATGGAGAAAACATTTAGTACAGAAAACAATTTGCTGTTCCATAGAAGACAGGATGTGAATGTATGAGGTGGAAAATCTGATATGAAATATAAGACTAAGGTGTTTAACAAGACAGAGTAAGAGAAGAAAAAAAAAACCAAATACAAGTAAAGTGGCATTTCCAAGGATGCAGAAAACTAAATGAAGATCGTTAGGAAAACCATTTAAAATAAACGTATCAGAAAGAAGAAGACAAAAATATAGAGTAGGAAATAAATAAAAAGAAAAACGGAGAAAGAAAAGTAAGAAAAATGGAGAAAGTATGCCCTCACATACAGCTTCATATCACCTAAAGTTTTTAGAATCCAGCAAACCTACAGGTTTCTGTGTTGTTCTTAGAAACAGCTGATTCAAGCCTATTGAAGCTTAGAGAGAGTTAGTACTCTGGCTATTCCCTGCAGACATGTAGATATTAACACAGTTAGGAAAATTGTTCTGGATTAAACAATTTCTCTGTAGACTCGTGTGTGTGGTAGCAGGGAACTGTGAGTAGGTAATGTTGGCAACCAGTCTCTCTGTTGAGCAGTGGAAGGGAATTTTAGCTGAAAGCTTCTTTTTATGTTCAGGGCTTACAACCTGGCAGAGAAGTTTGTTGTGTTTGCTCTGAAGTACTTAGCACACTTCTGAGTGCTGTAAACCAATTAATAAATAGATATTAAAAATCTGTAACTGAATTCAATTTATGAATGTCTATAAGCTGCCTATTAAAATCAATCCTTGAATATTTAAAAATCTGTTTAGATAAGGCTTAAGATGCATCCCAGATTCTTAAGTTGTCCTTGACATTGTTTAATGGACTAACTTCTAAAACTATGGAAGCATCTTTCAAAAATTGCCTTCATTTCATCAACCCACAAAACCAGAATCAAAATACAGTAAATTTAACAGTGGCAAGTTATTGATTCAGATCTTTTAACTAATTCTGACAAGAAACAAATGCAGAAGTTTGACAGACTTTTTTTCCTCTTTTTTTTTTTGTTTCCCTCTTGTTTTTTTCCCTTTTATTTTTCCTTTCAGACTAGGCTGCCACAGATACTTTAGCAGTTACCTCTTTTGACATTCAACAGAGTTTCTAACAGTCTCTGTATATTTCTAAGATTATGAAATGGTAACTATAGTTAGGAAGGCAATGTGGCACAACTAATTGAAAGTTATTGGTGTTTTTCTTTCTGGTTTCTTTTGTCAGGAAGAATCAAATGTTACAGACTGATTATAAGGAATAGGCGGTTTTCCTTTTAATTTAACATTATTTTTAGCAGCCCAAAATCATTGAGCGTATTTTTCAGAAATATTTTGGAGCTTTAAGAGTCAAAAATATGTTGTTCTGTCTGACTGGGATTGAGTCTCATAGCAGCTTCTATTTTGTTGTCTTAGATTTGTGACAAAAGCCATGTTGATAGCAGACCAGTATTTTAGCTATTGCTAAACAGTGTCAAGCCCTTCTCTGTTTCTCATCCTTAGTGAATAGTTTGGGGAGTGTAAGAGGATGGAGTTTAGATTAGACATCTTTTTCTTTGGACCTGGCTGGGCACTGGAACATGCATGTGAGTGATTGCTATTGCATCACTTTTGTTTGTTTTCTTTTTGTCCTCTACTTCTTCTTCACTTATCACAACCTGCTATTTGAATTCTGCTTGGTCAAATACTTTTTTCTCCTATGCAGTCCTAATGCACTGGCTTACTGAGATGCACTACCCTGCATAACTAGAATTTTTCCTTGTGTGTGTAAGTCAAACAAAAAATGTGACAGGACAAGACAAAATGGCCTCAGATTTCATCTGGGCAGGGTTAGATTGGATTGTCAGGTAATTAAAACAAGCTACACAGGAAAGTTGGTAGAATCAATATCCATGAAAGTGTTCAAAAGTTATGCAGGTGTGACACGGTGATATGGTTTAGTGGTAAGCACAGTGGTTCTAGCTTAATACTGGAATTTGATGATCCTAGAGGTCTTTTCCAAACTTAATGGTTCTATGATTCTCTTTTTTTTTTTCCTAAAGTACTGAGTGAGCTGAGTTGTGCTGAATGTGCACAACTGGAGTAGCAGATTTTAGCAGATTTTAGCAGATTTTACTGAATTTATCTTCAAAGTAGAATTTGCCTGGCTGCACTAAGGTTTCACTGGTCCCAAGCTCTTATGCCCAGCCTCACTCTTATCTCTATTAATACTAGTAGAGCACTGTATAATGTGCATTTGCAAACCTTCTTGCATTGATCTGATTTGCATGTGCCTGCTCCTTGAACACAGTGAAAGTAAGATCAGTCTAACTGGAAAAAGAAAATGCTGTACAGAAGTGCTCACAGCTGTCTGTCTGCAGAGGTGCTTATTAGCTAATACAGACCTTTTCATCTGCTGGAGAAAAAGTGAGGGAAATGGGAATTTTTAGACATGGAACTTGAACACAAGGAAAAAATTTTTTGCTATGGGCGTTACCAAGCACTGGAACAGGATGTCCAGTTAGGCTATGGAGTCTTCTCTGGAGATATTTAAAAAGCTGCTAAGCTGAACTAGATGACCTTGAGTGGTCTCTTCCAACCCATTCTGTGATTTTGTGGTTTGACTAAGTAGGTATCTCATTCTTCTCCTTCTGTGTCACTAAGAAAAGAATTACCTACTCTTTTTCCCCTTTGTGATAAACTGTATTGCATTGTGGTGTGTTGTAGTTGTGGAGTCCAGAAATAATGAATTGAGAAACAAATTAGTGAATTACATCATCTGGCATTACAATATAGTTCCGAGACTCTGCAATTATGCACAGCTAGTCTTCGATGTCTATATTATTAAATATTATTAAAAATCTGAAGTGTATTTTTAAAAATAAGAATTAAGATTCTTATATGAATATTGTTTTCAAAAGTCTATAATATATGTACAAAATGTATTTTTTAGTATACTGAAACATCTAAGTTTTGTAGTTAAAGTAGGTGCAATATTTACACATCACTTGAGAAGTACAATTAAGAAAACACCTTTTGATACAGCTTATTGGTGGATTTTTCTATGGTGCAACCTGTTCTTAGAGCTGAAAATAAGGGGCTAAATGTTAGAGACTAGACATAGATTGAATAATTCAGCTTAAATATTGATGTGTATTTATAATTACATAATTTTGAATTATTTCTTCTTTTAAAATGTTTATTTTAACTATGATACTTTAACAAATACTCTGAGTACTTCATGTCATGGTCAAAAAATTCTCAATGCCTTTATTCTGTTCCTTCCTCCTCTTCCCCTTACTTTAAGCAGATCAGGAATCTGATTTAAATTCAAAGAAAGATAGGGTTGCACTCCTTCAGTATATTCTGCGTGTTCAATACGTCTTAGTCTTTTTTCCTTTCGTACTTGGCTTCTTCCAGTTTGTCATCCAATAATTTTTATTTGCTCTGCCATTCTGTTCTTTATCTCTTTGTGTTGATTCATTTTTTTCCCACATCTAAGATACTTCTGTGTACCTCTGCAGTTGTAACATTCATCTTCCCTAATCCATTTTATTTCCCAGCATGCTAAATTTCCAGTGCAGAATAGTAGTAGAATTAATGCTAATTTTGGTGACAATTTACTTGCCTGCCTATCTGGCAAGTAAGTTACTTATTCTGAACGTATCCTCTATCTTGAAAGTATATATATATAAAACATGATGTCAATGATACTCAAAACACATCCAGAAGGCACTGGTAGCCCAGATCCTTTACCCTCTCAACTGAACAAACACTTTGCAGATTTTATTCAATACGAGAAAATATTGAGACTTTTTAAAGATTTTTGAAGGGCTTCTTAGGGGTGCCAGAGAGCATGAGGCAGTCAGTACTGCAGCAGCTAATAAAGTATATTTTTGAGTTCCTTACAGTCAGCTGATATAAATCAGAATTATACATGTAAGTGATTAATGTGGGGATGATCATAAATTAATTATATAATTGGCTGACAGTGTGAGCAGCAAACCTGAGGGTTTATGTATAATTAAAGGTTGATACATAAATGAGTGTAAGTATTGGCTGATGTACAGTTGAGTACAAATTTACAATTTATAACTTCATTGTTACTGGGAACAATTCACAAAATTTTGTGTGCGTGTCTGTATCACCCAGTGTTATAGCTGCAATAGTATGTCCTACATAAAATAATAAGACTGCATGAAGTGAATTGAATTCAAGGTGGGTTATTATTGTTTGTTTTCTTGCTTGCTTGTTTGTTTTCCCGTCTTAGAGAGTAGATTTTAAAGGGAGGGACTTAAGTATTGGCTTTTATCCTCATTATCATTCTTAACATTGAAAACAGTGGGATTTTAGGAAAATATTCCTCTGTAGGTGGATCATTGAGGCTTTTGAATATTGTAGTGGTTGGTACTGGAAAAAGCACTTTCCATTAAATGAGATTTTGATCCAAACACTCAGGTGGTATGAATCAGCACAGTTTATTGAAGAGGACAACACAGTTCCAATGACTTTGAATTTTTCTCTTTATCTGGTTAGACTTATGGGTTAGACTGACTCTCTGAATGGAAAGTCAAGTGAGATACTCAGTGTAGGACTGAAATGCTTTTTAACAGTGTGTAGTACACTAAGCAGATCTGTCCTTAGGAAATGAAAGAAGCAGTTACATGAAACTACTTCTGACCAAATCTATTTTCTCCTAGTGAATCAGTTTACACATACTTATTCAGAAAATACTGTGCTCATAGCTTACACCTGTTCTTGGTGCCAGGAATGCTTGAACCTGACTGTGATTTCTCCAGACTAATAATAGGAATATTAGGTACTTCTTGAAGGTTATTATGACTCTGTCTAGACAAGTGCTTAACCATGAAGTAATAAGCTGCCACTTTAAAGTTAAAGAGATTCCTTATCATTTTAAGGTTAACCAGGTGGTGAGGTGTCTGTGAAATCTAGAGCATTATGATTTCTTTTACTCAGTACTTAAACTGCCTTTTCAGATTGAGGCAGCTTTGTGGACTTTCCTTTGAAGACCTCCAAGGTAAGAAGGAGGATGTATTCCTAAAATCAAGACCTGATGATATATATTTTTCCACTTTCAGAAAGAAACCTTTTTAAACAACCAGAAATAAATTTTAAAATTTCCATTGGCCTCTTTGGAGTTTAGTGTTACTATCCTAGTAATGGAGTTAAGAAAGAGATCCAAACCAAAATGAGATGCAAAAATAAGAGCTCATAGCAGTTTTTCTGGTCTTTATTCCTTTAATTCAGGAAAGTATAAAAGTGTGTTCACTCTGCTCAGCAAATTTTTCTGTTTTGAATTTGTTGTGTTATGAATGTGAGACTATAGCAGAAAAAGTAGGTTTCAGTTCATTAGCTGTTCTTATCTAGCTATCTACCCTTCCTGTCTAGTCAATGGGAAGATATAAATACATTTATAAGGACATTTTTCTCATTCATTCTATGGCAGATGTCTAAAATCATTAAATTAACCGTGATCTAAGTCTACCCTCCTTTCCTCTCCGTTAGTTATGTAGTAGATACATGAAGTAAGCTGAAAAAAAACCAAGCCTATATAAACATACATACACACACACACACACACACACACACACACACACATATATATTCTAAGGTGTTAATTTTTAAACACAAATGACGCATCATTTTTTTAAAACCCCAATATTTAAATGGGCTAAGGTAAATTGACCCCTTCCCAATCACATGTATGCCAGTAAATGGACCACTAAGGTGCTTATATGTTCCCTGTTATGTTAGCGCAGGATTGGTTTCTCTGACTTGTTACACTTGTTTAATTATTTGTATTTGGTTCTCATGCTTCTCCATGAATGAAACATTTGAATTAGGCTTGGAATTTTTGTACTGGACCTTTTATTAAATTTATTTTGTGTTTTACATATAGATTTTAGATTAATTTTTTGATCAAATTTATCTGTCCGCCAATTAATCAGGCATTATTATTTTATAAGGCTTTGTGAAGTGGTCTGTGTGTAATCATGAATACTTTTTATATACCAAAAAATATGCTGCGCCTGTGGTAAGCCAAATATTTGGGTAGGGGGTGAGGGGCTGGGGAGTGTTTGGTGTATCAGGAGTTTTCTGTTTTGCATTTATAATTAAATGTTTATATACATAATTCTTTATAATAACTGAACTTGAATGTAGATTTATTTGGTTCAGATGATAAAAATAAATAACATGAGAATTTGTTAATTAGACCTTGAAAATACCATTTTTTCTGTTGTCCTATGAATTTGAAATTACACCAAGAAATGCTTACTTCTCTAGAAAAACCAAAACCAACAACTTATTTTTCACTTTAAAAATAACTGAATATGTCCATCATTAATTAGGAATAATACAATCACAAGCACAAATCTTGTAAACAAACCTGTGGCAAACATATGGCTGAGTTAAAAACTTGAGAATCACTATCTTGATGTAAATTCTATTGCAATTTAAACTGTAGAAAAACTGAAGTTGCTACTGTAGATGTTTAAATCAAATAACTAAGTTAAAGGAATGAAAAACGTCCAGCTCTAAAACTTTTTCATAAAGGAACAGTAAAGGTAGCAACTGAAATACAATGTTGCTAAAGCCTCAGTAATGAATGTAAATCTCAATTTCTCTCAGACACAGTCACACGCTTACCTACACAGTCCCCAGCATTAGTTACTGCACTTATATTTTGAAGAACTGCAAGCCTTTCTACTGCTATTGATCTGCAGACTTTCTGAAATTAAACTGCCAGGTATCACTGTGTTCTTGATATGTTATTGATTTTCTTTGGAATGTTTTAGGGAAAAAAAAATATGACAGAGCTGTAGGACAAAGGGAAGGTCTTAGTTTTATTTAGTAGACAACTTGATTATGCAGAAGCTGACCACAACATTTTTGTTTCTTTCCCCAGCTTTCCTTTGAGAATTGCTGCTAAAAAATTGGTATTTTTAGGGGGTTAAAGTGTCCTCCTGAATCATCAAATCTTTATTGATCTGATTCACAAAGGTTCTGAGCCCCTCAGGTGGCAAAACACTCACCTGATGCTTTAAGGCAGCTTTGACTTTGCTTTATATCCTTCAGAGACTGGTGTTTGTGGAAAGAACATCCAACACATCACAGACCTACCTCTTGTTTATAGGCATTGTTCAATTCAGAGCCCTGATTCTGCATTAAGTTGTACTCATCTGTAGCTTTAAGGGTCACCTTTATAAAAAGAAAAAGCTTGTTCACAACACTGTACTGATGCAGTACTGTTGATTCAGAATATGAAATAGGGAGAGAGAACACGACATTTTTACAGTTGTAGATTCAACTTTTATTTTTTTGCAATTATACTAAAGAATTTACTTTTTGCCTCCTTATCAATAATTCCTGATCAAATAACTCTTTGTTGCTTTCAATCTTCACAGCATTAGCTTCTTATGTTCACCATCAGAGATGACATTTATCCTTCCATACTAGCTCTGGCTGGGACAGAGTAAATTTTCTTCATAGAAGATGGCTGAACACCTGTCTGCCCGTGGGAAGTGATGAATTAATTCCTTCTTTAGTTTTGATGGTGTGCACGGCTGTCTTTATCTCAACCCATGGATTTTCACAATTCTATTCTCTCCCCATTCCACTGTGAAACAGTGAGCAAATGACTATGTGAGGCTGAGTTGCTTGATGGGGTCAAACCACCACAGCTTGTTAAACTACCTATAAATCATTTCTCCTGTTGATCTGCTTGCTGCTAGTAGTATAGTTGAAGTTTTCTCTGCTTTGTTTTCTTTCTTTTTCCCCCATTGTTTTTATAATATTATATCTTTTATTATTTGCTCTGCAGATTTCTTTCTTCCACCTGATGTATTAGCAGCTGAAGCTATTTTACCTTCTGAAAGTGTCTTTCTTCTTGACTTATTATCCTATCTAGAGTTATCTAAGGTGGCATTCATGCTTTTAAAATTTCAGTCTCAACACGGGCAAAGATTCTAAACAACATCTTAAATGTTGGGTTTTGTTTGTTTTTGTTTTGTTTTGTTTGGGTTTTTCTTTTGTTGTTTTTTTTCCAAAACTCCTCTCTCAAGTTGCCTTTATTTTGTTTGCAATGTCACAGAAGAATACTGAGCATAACTGTACTGCAAATGTTCTCTTAATTACTAGGTTCTTCAAATAGTGCAATTTACCTCACCTAATTGTTGCCAACTAAAGATTAAGAATTGTGAGAGAAAGCAAGTCTCTTCAAACCTGTTCCAGCTCTCTGCAATCCTCTATACCATAAATCATTTATGACTCTCACCTTGCTATATAGAAAATATAGGTTGAGGTTAGGTGATTAGGGTGATCATTATATTTAAGGTCCCTTCTAACCCAGGCCATTCTATGATTCTATGATCTATATTGTAGACAGAGTAGAGGTTAAAAATCACCAATTTCTTTCCCTGAAAATCAGCTGGATAAGCCATTTTATACCTTCCTTTAATCTTTTCCTTGAGTTAGAGAATTGCTTAGCAGCTTCAAAGTATACCAAAACATATATCAGTAAGAAAGGACAATTTCAACTCCTTTGCCAGTACTATAGAAATCATTGGTTTATAATGTATAAACGCGAACATATCTAGCACCTTCAGCCTGAATGCATTTGCAGGAGTTCTCCATCAACATCACAATCATTCATGTGTTATGTGTGCATTTTTTTCCAAAT
This sequence comes from Sclerurus mexicanus, assembly GCA_013396755.1. Taxonomy (NCBI): domain Eukaryota; kingdom Metazoa; phylum Chordata; class Aves; order Passeriformes; family Furnariidae; genus Sclerurus; species Sclerurus mexicanus. Next base: position 370,539 of record VWZF01004268.1, read on the forward strand.
ATTTTTCATTAGAATTTTAGCCCAAAATAAATGTGTTTGTCTCTTCGGTAAGAAAACATAAAAAACCAATTATGTTTCCATAATGAGTGAATGTCAGAGAGAATCCTGCCCTATGAGACAACCTATGCTGTCATTGTGGTTATGCAGAAAGGCTGTCAACAACAGTTTTCGGTGAAAGTTTAAGAAAATATGTGCTTAATATGGTAAAAATTGGTCAAAATGAAAGGATAAAATTAAATACACGCAACTTAAAGTTCTAGCAGATATATGGTTAGTAATATTTTTGCAAAGTAATTTAACTTTTTCAGTTTTTTTCTGGAAGCATCTTTTTTAAGGCACTGTATTGTCATTATTAATAGTGCTTCAAAAGATTTTTCTTGAATTATCACCATGTGAATAATTTCATCACAATTTGGGTTAATATTTTTTGATTTAAAAAGATTTACATAGTTGAGGAAATAGCTAATGGAAAGTTTTCTAAATGGGAAGGAATTGTCTTAAGTCTGTCTAAACTGGCCTTGCATTTTCCACAGCGACAATCAATCATTACATCTTGAACTTCTCCACCCAGAGATTCCCATATAAATACCTAGGAAACCTTAAAGTATGGTATAGTTGTGGTCTAGGAGAGGTTTTAAGCTCCCTGAAGCAAAACTTAAGCTTTGGCTTGGCAACTACCATGCCACACACATTTGAATATATATGAAAATCATAATATACAAAAAGCATGGAAAAAAATAAATAGGTGTAATATAATTCTGGAAAAGTACTTGAAGTAGTGCATGTGGGTATATTCTCTTCTAATTCCTTTTTTTCCTTCCATACTGAAAATCTTTGTCCTGAATATCTGTTCTTGTGTACAGAGAGAGAATTTTTTTTTTTTAATTTGTCTTTTCCTCTTACTCTTGTGGTAGGGACTTGAACACTGTGCTGTCTCCCAAAGATTATTTTTTAATTTTAATTAAAGTGACTGATCAATGTGTCTTACTAGAATAATGTTTTTCTCATTGCAAACAGTGGTTTCTGAAGATAAATCAGGAATACTAAGTAGCTATCCAGTGAAATCACCTAGCAAATCAGACTTAGAAATAGCTTAGTCAAAATGCTGTCTCTAAATAGGGTATGTAAAGTTTCTGAATGTACTTACAGATTTGAACTCTGAGTTAGATTTGTATGGATTTAAAGATCTAGTTATTTACATACTTTTATGTGAAATATTTGTATAGAGGCAATGTCTTTCTCCCTTTCTCACAAACTAGACACTGAATTTTTTATCTTGGGCTACTTTACCTCTGGCTTCCCACTCTACATAATACAGGCTTATGAATTAATGTCAGATAAACTATTTTTGCACATAAATGTAAATGTTTCTAAGTACTTAGTAGAACCAGAACAAGTTTTAGAGTTTTAGAGGTCATTAAAATTACATGATCATATAAATCCATTCAAACCAATTAGTCTTTGTATATTTTATTTCCTTTCTTTGATGGATATATATGGTAATATTTTTAAAATTTTTGAAATGTGAAATGTATTAAGAGTATACAATGAAGCTATAGCTAATTCTTTAGCTGTCCTATGTGAAGGATTCAGTTATTTATGTAAAAAGATGTCTCATGATCCAGCTGAGTTAGTGCTGAAATTGGTTAAATACAAGCATCTCTTAATTGCATTATGCTTAGCTTTGGTAAGCTAATTTGTAACCACTAAAACACATGCTCTTCCAATCCCTTCAATTCAGACATTCGATCTCTCTTCCAAACTCATACTCTCTTGCTACAAGACAATTAATCCTTATCATGCATTTTTAAAAGGTCAGTTTTTGAAGTCAGATAAGGAAAAAAAAATCAGTGAAGGGTGTCTGTTTTTTTCCCTCTTTCTTTTAGCATTAACAAAAGGAACAGCCACTGTTTTAGAATTGCATGTGCATTTAGCTGATTTCTACATGACTGCATCAAAGACATTCCATTCTTTAATTACTGAAGTCTTCAAAGAAAAATACCAGAGAGAAAAAAGCCTGTCTTTCAACCATCATTGAACTTCTCACGCTAGTAAAAGCTGGAAGTATAATATTAGGGCAAAACCTACAAGTGTAAATATTGAAACACAGAAGCAATATATGACCCTGTTGCCCTTTAGTGTTTGGATGATTAAAATCTAAAACATCACCCAATATCCTCATATCCCTCTTATTCTTTTTTTTTTATTCTTGCTCTCCAGATAAAAAAGTTGTTTTCCAAGCTAAATGATTTTATGATTCTATGCTTGAATTATTTTTAAAAGAGCCAAATACTATCTTCTGACACCTGTTATATGTTACTAATTCAAGGGTTCCAGAAGGATGAAGTATTTCTTTAAAAACTAAGAAGCTGGTGAGTAAGTGCAATGAAGAGAGATGGGCCATGAAGGAAGATTACACTCGCTTTTAGTTTGGTTGCCAAGTTGTTAATAAAGGCAACACTGTGAAGAAATTAAGTTTGAAGTGTATGCAATGAAGGTACATTCTACTTGAAAAAAAGAAATGCAAACAAACAACAAAAAAACACAAACAAACAAACAAAACCAAGGAAAACTATAAGGTAGCAGTCATTTGCAAGTAAAGAAAACTTGAAATTTTTAAATCAGGAAAACTGCATTTGCTGTAGGGAAACTATAAACAAAACAGTTTATAAAATAAGCTTATTGACATTGAAGATATATTTAGATATTTATACAGAGATAGGAAAAGTTGTTATGAAAAGCATTCTATCGTATATAAAAGTGCACAAGATTTTATGTAATGACAGTCTGCCTTAAACAGTAATAAAGTCAATTTGGCTCAATACTCAGATTTACTAAATTGATCTAATAGGTCAACTGTGACCACAGATAAGGTGAATCAAATGCTGTGATTCTGTTAGTTGTTTTATACATGTATGTTTTCAATATTGTAGCATTTGTAAATATGGGGAGCAATAGCAGGACAGATTATTGATACACAATGCAAAATATTACATTTCCCACTGCTGTAGTGGGGAGAAAAAACCAAACCCCAATCCCCTCTCCCCTTCAAAAAACCTCCCCACAAACACCCCCACACACACACACCCACACACACCCCCACAAAAACCAAACACCTCCCCCCCAAAAAAACCCAAACAACCCCAAACAACAAAAAGCCCACAACTCCATCCCCCCAATAATTTGTTTCTTTGATACATGAAAAGTGATTAAACTTTCATTAATTACAAGTGTGCAAACTTCCTTTACCTATATTTACTTTCATGGACTCTGCCATGTATAATGTCATTGCAAAAAATAGTGTTATAGAAAATGCATAATCTTCTCAGAAACAGTATTCAGTATTTTATTTTAATTGGTTGCAGATCTGTTCCTTTCCCTATCCACTTGAAACAGAAAATAATACTTTCCATTGTGGAAGGCTAGCACAAGTATAGCTGACCTAAATATAATTAATGAGCACTGAAGTGAAGAAGGCATTAAAGATGAAGCTTGTTGATGACAAAAAGCATTTGTTGCAAATTAATAATCTTCTGTTGATTAGGATATTGGTGTTATTCCCAAGATGTGAGCATGGCAATTTACAGGAAAATGAATACTTCTTTGTTTCCACTCTTAAATAGCAGTATGTCTTAACATAACAAAGGAAGAGCTTGACATGCCACATAGGTAATTTAGTTGCAGTTCCATTCCTATGAATCACAGCCAAGTAATTAATCTTTTACCTAGGAGACAGTACTAGTGATATTAATAAAATGTGGGAACAATAATCATTTTTACATAAGGAAAAGAAAGCACTTAGTTTAGGGGCAGTTGATATTTTGCACAAATATGGAGAAATGGAACTTTGGTTTCAACATTTCAAATGTCTATGGATATTACTACCATACAAAAGTTTCACAGATTGAGGAAATGAACCTGGTTAAATTTGTAAATATTGCAACAATAAAATTCATATAAAGTTTTCTACTTTGTATGCAGCAGGTACTGTTTTAAGTCTAATTTGTTTGTCATAGATTTGAAGACACTTTCTACAGATAGGAGTGCATCTGTTTTCCCCAAGACGCACATTATTCTGATTAAATATTTGAAATTAAGATGGAGTGATTTCATGTGTTAGTTTTGATTATGCTGGTTCATTCAATGGAAATAAAAATTGGCAATCTCTTATAAATTTCAAAAATCTGAAGTGGCATGACTTTGTGATTAAAATTGTTTAATTAGCATTTCCTGAAATTCTAGGAATTAACCAAAATACAAAATTACCCTAAGAATTATCTGAAAGTTTTGCACTATAAAAGTGGGGTTTATATATCTGTGCTTAGTTCTTCTATAATTGAATCATTATGAGACCAAAGTAGTTAATTCTAGCTCTATAAGTGAGGTAAATTTTCTTGTTAATTTGCAATGTGTGCTGACTCCTAAATGTAGCCTCATATTCTTTACAGCCTTTCTGCCTGAGAGTTTTTGTTTAAACTGTAGCTGCTCTCTACTACAGCATCTATTAACAAAACCAAACAGAAAATGCTCAAATTCTTCTACTTTCAAAAGTAGATTTACAGAATACTTTGTGTTGGAAGGGACACTTAAAGGTCATCTAGTCCAACTTCCTTGCAATGAGCAGGGACATCTTCAATGAGATCAAATTTCTCAGAGCTCTGTCCAATCTGACCTTGAATATTTTCAGGGATGGGGCATCCACAAACTCTCTGGGTAACCCATTAGAGTGCTTCACCATCCTAATTGCAAAAAAACCTCTTCCTTGTCTCTGGTCTGATCCTACTTTCTTTTAGTTTAAAGCCGCTACCCCTCCTTAAAAATCTGTCCCCATCTTTCTCATAAATTCCCTATTAAGTATTGAAATGCTGCTATAAATTATCCCCAGGGCCTTATCTTCTCCAGGCTGAACAGCCCCAACTCTCACCTGTCTTCATGGGAGACGTTCCAGTTCTCTGATGACTTGCATGGCCTTCCTCTGGACTTGCCCCAACAGGTCCATGTCTTTCCTGTGCTGAGGACTCCAGAGCTGGGTGGAGTACTCCAGGTAGGCTCTCACAAGAGTGGAGTAGAGGAACAGAATTACCTCCCTTGACCTGCTGGCCACATAGAGTTAGGAAAAAAAACCATTATTATGCCTATTAGAAAAATCAATACCAAAAAGAGATTACTGACCTTTCCATTGAGCCATGCTAGAACCCCCATACTTGAAAGCAGGAAAACTGACATTTTCCAATTATTATTCTTACACTGGGTACATGTTTTACTGGCCTTACAAAAATCAAAAAAATACTGGCCAAATTAAAGGGTGATATAAAATTAGTTTTCTGAAGGTTTCTTAGACTTTCACATCAAAAATGTCCAAAGATTGCAATGAGGTGAGCTGGATTTTCTCTGCCTATTCCCAGATCCTTCAAGTTACATAGAATACAAACATCAAAACCAACAGATGTAAAATGTATTACTTGAACCCTCTGATATCTTCCGAATCTGAGGGGGAAAAAAAAAAAAGGTGTTTTGAATACAGAGAAGAGAGGAGTCACCATTGAAATAAGGTGTGTAGTACACAGGCTAAATGAGGATCTGGCATAGGTGATCAAGTATAGAAAGATGAGGGAGAATGCCTGGAAAATTAAGAAGTAACAGAAACAGGTGAATAAGGAAATAACAACTGAAAAATGGGTGTTGATAGAAGAAACATATGACACTAGATTGGTGGTAGGAATACAGACAGATTTTTGGGAAGCCAAGTGCTTTCCCACAATGTCCTTTAGACAATCCAGACACATTAAGCAAAGATCATATTAGGCAAAGACCTCTGTTTCTGTGTTCTGCCTGGTGCTTTCTAAACTTTTATCAGGTAGTACAATCCACTGTTCTGTTGGTAGGTAATCACATTTGAAAACAGATACTTTTCCTTCTCATCAGTTAAAATACCTCCATGCTATTTTGAATAATTTTCTTATTAAATACTTTCAATACAATTGTGAAAATATGAAGATTAAATACAATCTTTTTTTGCAGTACTGCCTTACATCTGCAAAATAAAAATAGTACGGTGAAATGTTTCAGAAACATGAGTTTTGAAAATTCAGATCTTGTGGAATTTCAGAAGTCTTTTCTCCATGCTTCCTATCTATCTGATGCTCTTAATGTTTTGGATTGGAAGATCTGGGAAAAAAACCTGACCTGTTAGATTACTTGTTTAATATTTCAACTAGCATGAGAAGTAGCCTGCTGTTGAAATTCCATAGTATGTGCTGACTGGTTTAGATGACTGGCTAATATTGAACTTTTCTAAATTATGGGCTTTTCTGAGACAGGAAGCCTGGAGGAAGATATGAATATGTTGTGAATCCTGCTTTTAATATTTTGTTAAGAAATAAATATTATTATGATTTTATGAATACTTATTAGAGCTAATACTTATTAGATCTAATACTAATTAGAACTAATACTAATTAGAGCTAATACCTTTGATGGTGATTCTTCTTGAGTGATCCTAAACCATTCATTTACAACAGATTATAATGACAAGATTTGTCTCACCTATATTTAGCCACTTAGAAATTAAGAATTTTGCCCGCTATTTCCTTAGTTAATAGGAATGAAGAAGCATTTTTCTAGAGCAATTTATTCAATACAAAGTCCATCATTCACTCTATTCTAAAATTGCATGAATCATTGCTTCAATGTGATTTGAATATTTCCCTCTCCATTTCAACAAGACTCAGCATAGGATATGTTAGCATAAAGCAAAATATTCATTAGAAAAAGTACATCTAATAGTAGCTGTGCTAACTGCTTCCAGAGGAATTTACTTTCTGAAAGACACTATTTTGCTGATTACAATGCAACAAAATCAAATGTCTTGCTGTACTAGTAAAAGTATTAATATCAATTACATTGTACACACTACACAGAAAACTCTTGAAATATGTTTGAGAAAGAGGCAGAGGTCATTGCTCTAACTACTAGTTCAGGATTATGCATTTTGGCAAAAGCATAAAGCAAAAGCATAACTTCGAACATTACATTAGGTAGGGCTAGGTGTTTCTCCTGCAGAGGTTGTTTTATAGTTGTAATACTTTCTTCAGAGTGAGACAGTCAAATCTCATTCCTTTATTCTTAACTACATGAAAAACAAAGCACTGAAGATGTTATGATTCCTAAAAGAAATATAGTTTGTTTGATGTGGTGCTTTGTTTGTTTTTTGGTGTTTTGGTTTTTTTTTTTTAATTCTTATTTTTGATCATAATTAATGATACAATGACTCAAGCCATTCCATTCATAACACATGTATCAGTGCTCTTACTGAGATAGAGAAATTTGAACAAAACTTAGAATACTATACACATTAATTTTAAAATGTAATTATTAAGTTTCTTTACAAATAAAGGTATTTAAAAGTTTCTCACTGATCATAATCAAAACCTTTTGGGGCAAGGTGGGGAGGTCACCAGATCAAGATACTAAATGTTTGCCTACCTAGAGCTCTGACAATAAGAAAAAAAAATACATTCATGATAATTTTATTCTTTGATGATGGATTCATACTATTTTACCATAAATAGAAAAAAACAATCCAGTTCTGAAAACATTCTCAACATAAAAATTCTGATTTTAGGTTTTATTTAGGCATTCTGTAAGAGGTATCTTATTGTTTGCTTCCTATTTAATTTGTATTATTGTATAAAATCAAAGAATTGTTAACATTTGAAGAGGCCTCCAAGGTCATCGAGTCCAACCTTTGGCCTAATACTACTCTCATCAACTAAACCAGACCACAAAGTGTCGTATCCAGTTGTTTCCTGAAAACAAGAATCACAAATTATATTCTTGTCTTTGTTATCTATGATTTTATTGCCTAATTTCTATCCAAAGTCAGCTAAGACTTTAATTTTTCAATTCGTTCTCTTAACCAGAATATCCTCAGATAGTGAAATAGTAATTTAAAGCAGAAGAACTCAGAAACCCACTAATTTCTTAGAGCTTGTCTGTGCATTTTCAGGCTTTATGCCACCAGGCAGCAGCAGGGAACCCATATGTACAGGGAGTCCTGGTAAAAATGAGCTGTGAAGGTGTTCAGGGATCTGGCTTCATAGTCTGATGATGTGATAGCCTGTTGACCACAGCTGTATTGAATTGAGCATCCAGGTGGACTACAGCCAGCTGGTGATGGGGTTGTCTGGCTCTCAGACAGACCTGACAAAGCAAAATCTCAAATCCAAGTAACCCCAAATTTTAGGTTTTAATTATATTTTACTGGATTATTGGCAGAACCAGCTCAGTTTTATGATTCAGCTTTTCTGCTGCTCAGTTCTTAGTGACACAATTGAATCTTTCATTTGTCTTGTTACACTATCTTTTTTTTTTTTTTCTTGATATGTTTTTTCCTACCAAGTATCAGGTAGGATGGGCTTATTTTTAGGTATGTGTGGTAACTACTTAGTCAAATATTAAAATATCATCTTCCCTTACATTTTATAGACCAATATATACAAAAGGAGAATTAATCTATATGGGAATTCCCTGTCTTCCTTGCCTTTCCCCCTTTCATGTCCCTGAAAATAAGACCAAGGAACTAAAACTTTTGCTCTATCAAAGTTACAGAGAAAGCAGTCATAGCAATTTTAATGTAAGTGGCTTCAAAGTATGTCTTTGCACATTCCAGTTCATAGCTATCCCACTGGAACACATGGAGGTCAGTTCTAATTTATGTCAAGCTGCTGCGGTCACAGAGAGCTGAAAATAAAACCCAGCACTTATCACTAACAGCAAAGACTTTACTTTTGCTTAAAAAAAAAAAAATAGGAAAAAAAAGGGTGTTATGAGAGTGATTGTGGGAGGTCTATGCACTGGGTATTTTTCTTTGATCTAGGATGATCTTTCTTAGCAACCCACTGTCCATCAGAGTATAAAATATGCTTACTGGTCTTCAAAATACATTTCTACCAAAACGGGCTACTAAACCCCTCCTCAAGAAGCATATAATATACTTCTTTGAATATTGTTTTCTATAATACTAGTCACAGAAGACATAATATCCTGTACCCTACACAGTAAAATGAACTGTTAATTGTTTCAGGACAGAGAAAATATGATGAAAGCAGCTCCCAGAGAGCCCAACTGATATAAAACTTTATGTAAGGTACAGCATTTTTTTTTAAAAATTAAATTTGCTTTTACAAAATTTAACAGTGGTTCAGATTATTTGAGCATCAGTGGGCAAGTCAGCGTATTAGTTGAGTAGAGGGAAAAATGTCCACTCTGCCTTTGGCATGTATCTAGTTTTCATTCTGCATTACATTTATTATGCACAACTGTCTGATTCTTATCTTTATTATCATCCTTTGTATGGGAGTTGTATATCTGTTCATCATTGTTCAGTATAATTCTCCATTGATTAAAATCACAATGGAAAATTAAAGCCTTTTCTCAAACTTAGGCAAAAATATCTTCAGTTCTGGAAAAGTCTTTTCACTATGGCAGAAGGTTTTAAGAAATAATTCATATTTATGTTCCTTTCAGACAAAATTTCTTGAGAAATGACATGTACTACAGTACTGGAAACTTTATCTTCCTGTCAGAGCTGATGCAGTAAAGTCAATTGAACAAGATAATAACATATCTCTTGTAAAGGTGGAAGGTGAGTCAGTGCACAGTGGAAGAAAGATGAAAAAAGCTTTCAATTTCAAATTATTTTGGAACAAGTAGTGATGTGCTAGCCAGTCTTATGTGTTAGCCAGCTGGCTAACATGATGAGTACTAGGTCTCAGAAAATTGGATATGTAGGCAAAGTTAAATAAGCTGAAACTGAAACACAGAAAAATCCCCCCAAAGACATTGAAACTAAGGTGTTTTGATACTATAAAGAATGCTTTCATTTTAAGAATGTCACTTGATTATTGTTGAAATGTATTTTCCATGGGACACCCTTTAAAATAATTTGAAAAAAATATTAGTAAGTGTGATTTTTTTTTTTGTTATAGTAAATGGAAAAAAATCATTAAATACATTGGGGAGATTTAAAAATATCTTAAATAATTAGAACTCTCACTATGGCACACTACATGTCATATATATTTTGCAAGTAAAGGTTTGTCTTGGAAAGCTAATATGTAATCTGAACAAGTGATTTCCTTAATTTTTCCTGATTATTGTGCATAAAATGTAGGGAAAATTGCTGTGGTTAAAGTGGAACAGTATAGGAAATTGGATGATCTTATTGCATTCTGCTGTGCTTTTTTTTTTTTTTTTTTAAGCAAGAATATACTTCTCCAGTGACCTCATTACTCCAGACTGTGAGTGGGTCAGTCTTTGGTTGGAAGGTCACTTCCAACCAAAACCATTCTATGATTACAGTGGTCCCATGTATTAGTTATTACTGGCAACAACAAAAGTTTTGTTGGTAATGTATTGTGAGTGTAAAGTGTGCAACTTCCATGTGAATGTAAACAGCTCATTTAATTATAGTGTAACCTCTATGTGCAACTGATCGACTAGAAAATACTGTGTGGATGAGTTTGATGAATCAAGGTTGCTGATACAACTCTCAACATTTCAGGGTTTATAGACTCAGAAGTACTCAGTCCCAGGTATTCAGCGATAGGTATTCTTGTCTTCTGTGCTTTTTAAAAACGTGATCGGTCATTCCCTCTTCAAAAGAAAAAAAAAGTGCAATGTGCAAACTTACAAACAAAAAATCTAACCTAACTTTCAAAAACATAGTAATATTTTAACTGTCAATATTCAGTCTAATCTTGTATAAACTCATGTATAAAATGCATAAAACCATGTATAAATTCAGCTACATGAAGAAGAGGTAGTAAAAATCATTATGAAAGGAATAATTTTATCCTACTCCCTAATGAGTAGTGGTGTGCTTTCTCAAGAGAGCATCTTATGACACTTGAGTCAGAAAGGGACATATATTTCCTGGAGCATTGTATCTCCAGCACCCTACATCCAATATGTAAGGTCAGAAAAACCCATAACACTGCCACTGATGATACTGCAACAGGAAAATGGAAGACATAGCAATGTTTAAGGAAGAAAGCCTGAGCATTGTGCTAGTAGGATTTCCTAAGGATTGGGAACAGCCAGTGATAGTCACCATTCAGTCCTCTGGAAGTAAAAACACCACACTCTTCATAAAATTCGCTGATGACACAAATACTGGCAACATGATAAATTGATGAGCAAGACAAGGCAATCATACTTCATAACTCTGACCCATTCAAACAAATGGCTTTAGAACAACCAAGGGCTTAAGTTACATTTCTAAGGAATGAGCAATGGCTTCTGGAAAAAGTAGTTCTGAGAGCTATCCAGCAAACAGATGAGCAAGCTGAGCTCCCATGATAACTTTGTGACAAAAACGGTCTATTCTGATCTTTTGTTGTGGACTTAAGAAGAGTAAGTAAATACTGCTGAAATAGATATCAAGATATAGAAATCAGTATCATAAGTATATTTTAAAAAGGATATTGAAAAGCTTACAAGAGTGAAAAAATCCCCCAAATTTAAGATTATTTTTTCCCAAGAAGAGGAAAATGTCTTTCAGTCAAAGCCTTGGTAAACTTCATCCATTTAACTTATCAAAATAAAGACAACAAGGTGATTTAATTAGTGTCTGAGTGCATATGTCAGCAGAAAATATAGATGATAGAAACTTCAGAATAACTGAATTTTCAAGCTGTGCAACAAAGTTCCAGCAGCAAAGATGGATTTTTCAGCTCCTGAAATCCTCAATGCAGGACTGAATAATTTCAAAGGTATATTGTAGCTGAATACAAGTGTCCTGGTTCCAGCCAGGCCAGGGTTAACCTTTTCAGTAGCCAGGAGGCTGCTTGGCTAAGATATCAAGGTTATTTTATGCCACTTCATGTCATTGCTGGGGGCAGGGGGGAAAGAGACTCTTGCTTCCGAGGAGGGTATTCCTTCCAGTCAAGAAAATGTGTTGGGAAGAGTGATCTGGTATTGCTTATTGTTGCAGGTTTTCCGTGTAAATAATTCCTCTTTTTATATCTTTTACATATTATTTATATGTTTATAATTTATTTTCTATTTTTATATTTTATTATTAATGTTGTTGCTGTTACTGTTTCTTATCTCATTGCTGTTTCCAGTAAATTGTTCTTATCTCACCTTGTGATCTTTGCCTTTTGTGTCTCCAGCTGGAGAAGGGGAGGGAAAGCAGCTCATGGTTTTAGCAAGAGTACTAAATTGGAGAATACCATTCCTAAACTACAACAAACTACTGAACACTTGAAAGACAGAGGATACACCAACACTCACTGGTCCCCTCCAACTTGAAAATATGGTTTCTGAAGGACCCTAATCCAATTGAGACCAGCTCAGAACATTTGCTGTAAATCTGATGCAAAAAGTAAAAATAGAATGTTCCAGATACCTGCCTCACTAGTTATTTGTATTGAATAGCTTTTATTCTAGGTTGATAACACGTGCTTTATGAAATATTAATTACAGGAAGAGAGTAATGGCTTTATCTCCATAATTCTTGAGTCCATTGTTTTAATTAAATTTTCTTGAAAAAAAATCAAAAAACCCCCACAGAACTACTCATCCACTCTGTCTTTTATCTGGTCCTCTTGTTTCAGAATCTAGTCTTTTTTAGTTCTCATTTTAAATGTTATTTGAAATTTATTTCATATAGTTTTTTTTTTTCTTATTTGGTATTTTCTTCCAACTTTGGATCTGTTCCTTCTTCTCTTTTAATTAAAATGTTTTATTAATATCTGTAGGCATGTGAAGCTATTTAATATATATTTATCCTCTGAAACAGCTTCTAGATCATATCTTTACATTGTAGAGGTACATATTAAAATTTTTGTACAAGTAAAAATCTCCAATCTGCCACACAGAATGGGTTGTAGAGTATATGATGTACAATTGTATTACACAAAGCAGAAATGAGCTATTCCTATATTCCATGGTACTGCCTGTTTAAATCTATATTCAAACATATAGTTTTCTTCTTTTTTTATATACTGAGAACAAATGCACACACATGCAACTCAACTCCCTCCTGGTATAATGATAACCTACAGAGAGATATTATTTAATGTTACATTGAGCAGATGAAAAACTCTACACAATAACACTTTTTTCTCCTGAATGTAAACAGGAAAAAATCTTATAAGTGGCCTGTACTCTTCAGAAACTCTTTTTCTATGTTTGGATAGACTATAACCATTTTCTCTTATAAATGATTTAGATTTCATAAATGGTTCAGTTTAGCTCTCCCTATTTTCTTCAGAACAAGAAAGAAAAAAATACCTTCATGTATTTTATGCATTCGTTGAATATGAAGAAAAGTAATAGGATATAAGAAATACAGTTTAAGGAACTGTACACAATTCCTTCCTTTTGTTCCTTCTGGACTTCAGATAAATCTCTTTTTTTTTTTTTT
>VWZF01004268.1:387921-399132 GCA_013396755.1 Sclerurus mexicanus
TATGGGGGGGTGTGACGGAGGGGAACACACACGACAGTCTATTTATCTAACAAGAAAAGGAACTTTTAATAAATTCAAGAGACTAAGATCTAGTATTTTTTCTTTGTTGATATCTGCTATTTCTCTTTTCATATATATGAGCAAGCTGGTAGCAAATTTCATGTACTGGCTCCACTGCAATATTTTTAGTCTGGTATGTGAATATTGTCATTAAAAGAACAGGCATTATTATAAATGACAGTCATTTCATTTTTAGATTTCAAAAGACTTAGAACTTAGTATTTGCTACTTATAATCTGTCTACCAAATGAGTCAGATGTTGTAGCTATATTTGCAATGCTGTTGACATATGAATAATAGCCCAAACAGTGTTTAATGATAACCTAAGCCAAATACTGTAGACACTAGACCTATGAAAAAGCAGGTTTTTAGATCTAGGAAGGTATGTGCATTTGTCACAGAGTTCTTAAGTGTATAGAGTTTATTGTTAATTTATCCAATATATCTCTTTTGTATTGATAAGTGAAATATATGCTTGCAGTCATAATTTACTCTCATTATTCTGCAGAAGCTATGTGCTATAAATTATCTAGGAAATTTTCCTCCCCTGTACATCCCTGGTAAGAAAATCAGATTCAATTGACTTCAGCTGAGTTTTCAGTACGTCTCTTGCACAAACTGAAAATGCAAGACTGAAGCACTGATGAAGAAGACGCAAACAGATATTTTGAGGTGATAATAGGATAATCATAGAATCATTTAGGTTGAAAAAGACCTCCTAAGATCACTGAGTCCAACCATTAAACTAGTGCTGTCAAGTCCACCGCCAAACCATGGTCCCAGGTGCCACATCCTCACACTTTTAAAATACCTGCAGAGGTGGTAACTCAGCCACTTCCCTGGGCAGCCTATGACAATGTTTGACAACTCCTTCCATGAAGAAGTTTTTCCTAATATCCAATCTAAACCTCTGTTCCAGCATTCAGGACAGTAATGAAGCTGTTAAACACTTTTGGGTCCAGTGTCATCCCTTGATGTACATCTCTAGTAATTGGTATACAACTGGACTTTTTACCACTGATCACAAACCTTTGAGGCCAATCATTCAACCAGCTTTTAATCCACCTTGCTGTCCACTATCTAACCTATAATTTGACAGTGCACCCGTGATTATGCTATGTGAGACAGTAACAAAATCCTTACTAAAGTTAAGGTAAACAACGTCAACTACTTCCTTCATCCATTAAGCAAGTTGCCTCATCATAGAAAGCTATCAGGGTGATTCAGCATGATTTCTGCTTTGAAAATCCATGCTGAATTCCTCCCATCACCTTTCTTGTCCTTCTTGTGGTTTGAAAAGGTTTATGGGAGTATTTCCTTTTGTTCCCTGTAATTTATTTCTTGCCTTTTTTGAAGATAGAGGTGACTTTCTGGTACTTAAGAACTTCTCCTGGCCACCATGACCTTTCAAAGGTACTGCTCTCACAAAGACATCAACCAATTCCCTCAGCAGTTGTGGATATATCCGATCATATCCCATGGACTTAAATATGTCTGTTTTGTTTAAGCGGTTCCCAACGCGGATCCTCCACTGAAAGTGTGTCTTCCTTTTTCCAGATTTTCTTCCTGAACTCAGGGACCTGGAATTCCTGGAGACTAGTACTACTAGTAAAGACTGAGGCAAAGAAGACATCAATACTTCGACATTTCTATGTCTTTATTCAAATGAATATATGGGGGGAAAAAAAGGCACCTACATGTTTTTGTTGAATAAGCTGGGGAGAGACATATGTCACTGCCTGGATAAAAGTAAGTCTTCTTCCCAATTCAGTCCTTCGCACAGTAATTTTTTATCTTGCATGTTATTGGTAATGTGTGTCCTGTAAATTGTGACATTCATAAAGATGAGACTATTAATTTCGCCTGGCATAATGGCCCTGCAGAAAAGAGTCATATTTCCATTCAAAGACTTGCCTTAACCTATAAGTCTCGATTGTATTTATTTTTATGACTCAAAGTGCATGTTCTCTATCTCCAGTATCATATGTTTTGGAAGACTTTTAGAAATATGTGAATGCTTCAAGAAATTATACCAGCCCCCGGGAAAAGGGATATGAAAGGACAAAACAAACATTCCAATCATCTCACACAGACAAACCTCAATACATTTCTTGCATAAAGGAGTACCATCCAGGTGAATCTTGACTGGCTTGAGAAGTGGCCCATGGGAACCCTGTGAAGTTCAGTAAGTCCAAGTACAAGGACTTGCACTTAGATGTTAAGAAAACTTCCCTGTCCAACCAACCAAGAAGCCACTCTTGCAGTCACAACTGCACCACCTGAGCTGAGACTGAAGCCCTTGCACAGCAGACAGTTTCAGTGAGCCAACTGGGTGCCCCACTTGGCTACCTACACACCCCACACTCATACAATAAGACCAGGTTTCCCATATCAGTCTCAGACATGTTAATCCTTAAAACAATATAATCTTGATGCAATACTAAATAACAAAATAACAACTTGAGCTGGTGTCCTGAGGAGAGACCCTGAACAAAGGAAATCCTGGGCTCTATTAATGGGTTTAGAGCAGTCCTGTGGAGAAGAACTTGAAGTACTGGTAAATGAAAATTTGGACTTAACCCAACAATGTGCACTTGCAATCTAGAAAGCAAACCAGATCCTGGACTGCATAAAAGGTGACATGGCCAACAGGTGGAAGCAAGTGATTGTCCCCAGTATTCTGTTCTTGTGAGAACCCATCAGCTCTGAAGTCTACAGTATAAGAAAGAGATGGCCATGTTAAAACATATCCAAAGGACGGCCATAGAAATTAATGGAGGGCTGGAGCACTTCTCCTTTGAAGACAATATGAGAGAGTTGAAGGCTTCAGGGAGACCTCATTATAACATAGAATCATAAAATCATGGAATGGCCTGGGTTGGGAGCAACTCTAAAGATCATCTAGTTCAAACTTGCTGCCATGATCAGGGACACACTTCATAAGATCGGATTGCTCAAAACCCCAACCAAGCTGGCCTTGAACACTTCCAAGGATGGGGCAGCCATGACTTACTTCTCTCAGCAACCTCTTTCAGTGCCTGACTACTCTCATATGGGAGAATTTCTTCCTAATGTCTAATCTAGTCCTGCCCTCTTTTAGTTTAAAGACATTCCCCCTTGTCCTGTCACTACATTCCCTTGTAAAAAGTCTCTCCAGTGTTCTTGAAGGCCCCCCTTAGGTATGTGAAGGCCTACAGTCTTTTCTCTTCCAGGCTGAACAACCAGCTCTCAGCCTGTGTCCATTGTGGCCCTCCTCCAGATTCACTCCAGCAGGCCCATACCATTCCTTTGCTGGGGACCCCAGAGCTGGATGCAGCACTCTAGGTGGGGTCTCATGAGAACAGAGTAGAGAAGCAGAATCACCTCCTTCAACCTTCTGGCCATGCTGCTTTTGGTTCAGTGCAGGATGCAACTGTCTTTCTGGGCTGTGAGTGTGCATCAATGAATTCTGTTTAGCTTTTCATCCACAAGTGTTGTATCACTTCAGTACTCAAAGAGAGCCTTCAAAAGAGCTGAAAAGAGACTTTTTACCAAGTGGCTAGTCACAGGAGGTGGGGCTATGGTTTTAAACTGAAAGAGGGTAGATTTAGATTGGACATAAGGTGGAGCTTTTTTACCAGAACACTGGAACAGGTGAGTCGGAGAAGTTGTGGATGTTCCATCATCAAAAAAGTTCAAGGCCAGGCTGGATGGGATTTCAAGCACCTTGATCGAATGAAAGATGTCCCTGCTTTTATTTGAACATGGAAAGCAGATTTGAATTTATCAAAACTCAAAAATTCTTGACAACTTAGTACAATGCTGAACTTGATCTCTCTGGTTACATAGTTACTCTAGACTGGCAGACAGTGAAAGAGAAGAAAGAACAATTTGACTAAAAAATAGAATGAAAAAAAAAAGTGTTACCAACTTATAAGAAGCTTATAGGATATGGCAATTTTCCCACTCTTCTGATTAACCTGTGGGGAATAAGATGCATGTAAAAATTACTCCTGTAGGATGTCACACATTAATCCATAAGAAGAGGATAAACAGTTCAGCACTTTCCTGAAAGTTTTCATACTGGGGAAAAAAAAAAAAAGAAAAGAAAAGAAAAAATAAGAAAGGACCTGTCAAATTTAACATATCAGAAGCCCATTAGGTCCTGAAAAATAAAGGAATACATACCTCTTCTAAGTCCATTTCTAGCCACATTATGTTTTGCTCTCATGGTATGCTGGAAAAACATTTTATATCCACAATAAATGTGTGTCAACATGTAGGACAAGCTTTCAAACTAAGAAGTGTGAATGTATCAGAAGTGACAATCTGAAATGTTTAGTTTTTTCTGTTTATGTTCAAAGGACTGAAATAGTCAAAAAACAAACACATTGTTTACCTACATAATGTGCTAAGCACTGGAATTTCACCATAAATATTAAGCTTCATTAGAAATACAGCAAGTGGCTGAAGGAGAAAAAAGAAATAATCAAGACTGAAAATAACATTATTGCTTTTGTTTGAGTGCTTCAGACTTCACCTAAATATGCAAGAGTTGCTATATTCATTGTAAGGCTAGAAAAAGTTCTTTGTATTTCTTATGATATTATATGTGGTATAATATCTACATCTATAAAACCACTGTCAAGAAAACATCTGTGAGGAAAGGTTTATTAGTGCAGAGATGGAGCTATTCTTATGCAACTATGCTCCTTTTGGGGTTAAACAACTACCTTTCACGCCAATTTGTTCTGCATCCAGTGGAACTACCAATTCAGGTCAGCTCTCTCTCTGTGATCCATTACAGGATTTAAACATGCCTCAAGTCACTACTGAACTTTCCAAGGTTTTACCTGATGACATAAAAACCCTTTCCTGTTAGCAATTCATTTAAAATGCTGGGATGGAGGTTTTGCTTTGAAAATAGTCAAAATAGTCAAAAATATTGAATGTTTGACTATATGCAAATCTACACATAGTACAAGTCTATTCCTGCATTGTAACACCCAACAGAATATTATTATATCTGAAACTAAGAGATTGACTACGGACATAATTTTGTTCTTCATACAAATTAAAAAAAAAAAACAAACAAAAACCCCAAACAAAACAAAACAGCACAAAACAGCACAAAAAATCCCCCCCAACAAAACCAAAACCACCTTCTGATTAAAATTTGAGAGAAGCTGAGGCTGAAGATACTTTCTTTTTTCTTTTTTTTTTCTTTTGGTCACCACTTATGGACAAGCAAAATCTCTGTTGCTTTCAGATGACAGGACTGAGACCAATATATGACTCAAATTGCCAAAAACTTAACACAGTTCTGCAAAGACTTTTTCTTTCTATTTTAAAGGTTAATCCAGATCACACCTGAAACTGAGCATGTTATATAGAGGGGTTTATGTGTATTTGACTTAGAGTTACTGCAGTACTGAGAGTAATGGATGTCACAGTAGAATAAGTGCCTGTACTTTGAATAGTCTTTCCTGGGTTGCTCTCTGGGGATGTATGGAGTAGTGTTGTGAGCTTATGAATATAAAAGCTGTCTGAACATAAATTCAACCTATTTTAAGAAAAAGCAGTTTAATCATGGCATAGTATATAATATAATGATCCTCTTAGCTAGAGTATAATAAGATAAACTTTAATCATAATCAGAGTTGTACTTGCGGGTGCATTTACAGAACATTTTTTGCCACAATATTATGCAAAGTTATGAATTTATTTCTCCCTGTGCATGTTATTTGAATAAGGTACGGAAAATGGTCCTGTGTACTGGGAAAGATCATCTTATTCATCTGCTAAAAGCTCTCTTAATGCACTTTTGGTATGATCTACATGAGTCCTCAAAGTGAAGTTTGTTCTTATGAGTTTTTATATAAAATCCAGGATTACAAGATAAAGAGTTTTTTAAAAGCTTGCTGGAAATTGTTCAAGCTAACTGTACAACTAATTACTATATGAGGTCTGTAATTTTTCTAACCTTACTTTTAATTTGCCTCTTCTTCACAGAAATGAAGTTACTTAACTGTGCAAAATTCATTTAGAATGTTGTAGTGTTTTTGAATGGTGTTCTGAATGATGCCATCCAGAGGCTATTTCATTAATAACCTAAAAGTAAATAATTGTGTAGTTGCCAAAAAAATTTTTGAAAAAGTATGTTAGACATAAAAGTTGTGTTTGACACAATAGTTTCCAAGCTGTGGCTTTTCTAGAATTGCATTTCTCCTAGCAAGACAGTGTAGACTGATAACATTAATAGCTGATAAATGATTATGTAATGAATCTGGATATCTGCAACACTTTCAGTTTGTGTTTGAAACTTGATTTTAATTATTTGGTGATCTTTTCTTAATTCATGTTGCAGTACTCTAACTGGTGGGCTTTTTATTGTTCTAATTCTCTCACCTGTAAATTTTTAGTGCAGTTATTACACTACCAGCATAATTATATTACTTTGCTACATCATCAAAGGGAGAAATGTTCAAGTGACCTAAATTGTGGTTGCTTCCTTTTTTTATTGGTGTTCATAGTACCTAAATGATTAATGATCACAGCAAAGTTTCAAGCATTTGTGTGCTGCTCGTATTTGGAATAGAGCTAATTTTCTTCATAATAGCTGGATAGCTTCATAGTCTATGTTTTGGATCTGTCCGTATTTTGAATTTGTGCTGAAAACAGTGTTGGTAAGACAAGGATGTTTTCACTGCTGTTAAACAGCACTTGCAGAGGGTCAAGGCCTTTTCTGCCTCTAACCCCATCCTAGAAGCGAGCAATTGCACAAGTAGTTGGGAGGGGTCACTGTTGGGACAGCTGGCCCCAACTAGCCAAATGGATATCCCATGTTATATGGCATCATACTCAGCCTATAAAGCTCAAGAAAGAAGAAGGAAGGAGGAAACATTTGTAGTGATGGCATTTGTCTTCTAAAGTAATTTTTAACGCATGTTGGAGCTCTGCTTTCATGGAGATGGCTGAACACCTGATGGGAAGTATTGAATGAATTCCTTGTTTTGCTTTGCTTGTAGGCATGGCTTTTGCTTTACCTTTTTAACTTACATTATCTCAAATCATTAATTTTCTCATTTTTACCCTTCTGATTTCTTCCATATGTCACAGAAGGGAGACTTCTCAAGAGGCTGAGTGGTGTTTATTGTCATCTGGGGATAAACCATGACAGTGTGTCACTTTTTTCCTGTACACCACGGATGGGCAGCACTTAAAAGGTTTGTCCCATTGTACTACACAGTAATATGGTATTCAAATTTTCCAGGTGTTAGTCAATCCTGCCAAATTTTCATAAAATACATTGAAAACATTTTGTCTAGAGTCACAAGAGTGCCTGAGACACGAGAATTCAAATACTCGGCTTACTGAATTTTCTGGTATGCCACAGTTGTTATCCAGTGTGCACACCTGATTTCTTGCTATGAAAAAGTCACAGCGCTTGGACAGGGATGAGGAGGCTTTGTGATTAAGATGGCATAGGAGAAGTTAGTAAAATCCAGAGGTGAGTCCAAAACTCATCACAGAGAGGTTGCCCTGGCACTGAGGTGTCAATAGTAAGAGTAGAAATAGCTCTAAGGTGACAGTTCTGAACCATGCAGACCTGCACAGTTACCCAGTGGATGACTGAGACTCCTGGGAGAACTCTGCTGTTTCCTGAGATTTTAACAACAGGGCAACCTCAAGAGAAAGTCAGGAAGGATTCCTGTGAATTTCTGTTCTGTTTTTAACGAAATCAAACTGAACACAGATGTCTTTAATGGAACACTTTCAATCTATAAATGGTACACTTGAAAAAAAAAATATCAGCCTTACTGATGATTTATAATAGTACCATAATAGATAGATAAAACCATCATATGTTTATTACATATTTTCATATGCTTGAAGGGAATGGGTGACATTTATATCATTCTGTTGCTGTCTATATTTGGTGCTGAATTACCTAAGTTAAATGTACACTTCATAAGATACATTTTCAAAGATAAGATGCATTTATATACATTTTAAAATAAATGTAAAGAAGTATGCTCAGGTGTAGGGGAGAAAACTGCTCACTAAGTTAAGCAAATTATGTTATTCTTTAAAATGAGTCAGCTAGGTCTTTGAATTGGTCTTGTTTGGTAATCATAAAAATATTTAATAATTTCAAATTAATAATACAATTGCATTAATCACATTGAGGCTTATATTGATTAATTCAATCTTTTAGTCTAGACATCCTTGCACTTGGGTTGCAATATGAATTCCTTAATGTTGTTTCCTAAAAAGAAATCTTAAAACACTGTCTCATAAATCTGTAAGATATGGAAGCAACAGTATAGCTTACTCTAGTATGACATAGAATATTAAACTACCATAGGCAAGCATTATATTACCAGTTTTGTCTGGCAGAACACACAGATACCAGTTCTCTGCTGACATAAAATTAAGTTCACTGACTTCATGGTAGTTTAGTCTAAGAATGGACACTAGTCATGGATTTTATTGAAGGTAAAGTTCAAGTTAAATTAATTATTCAAGCTGAGAATCATATATTTTCAAGTCCATTCCATGCAAGTAAATGCAAGTCTTGTTTTGATGCTTCTCACTATAGCTATCATCTGATAAGTGCCAAAAGGGTCTCCACTTACATATGTCAGTTGCACAAGCAGTAGACTTGAACATCAGTTGAAGTCAATTATGCAATGACTTGGCAGTAAAAACATACATAGGAGTGCTGAACTTTGACAGTGGTTTATACTCAATTTTATTCATTCATTAATGAGTCTAGACAAATTATAAGATTGCACAGTACCTGCTCACAAAGTGTGGTAAAAATAAAAGGCACTTCCATGGGATTTGCTTGGTAATAAAAAGGCAAAAACTTTAACTTACCAGTAAGAAAAAGTGAAAATACCTCTGTTCATTTCACTTCAGATTAAAAAGAAAATAATTTTAAGTCTTTAATTCTCATTATTTAAATAAACTTTTAATTTAAAGAACATTTTCACTGTCCTAAAATCATACACATTTCTGATTAGCAGGGAGTTTTTTCTAAATTTCAACATATTGCCAGTTACATTGTTTGATATGTAGTGGTCAATGCTTCTGAGTGCCAATGGACGTTGGTGACAAGTAGTGTTCCTCAGGGTTCTGTATTTGGACCAGTGTTATTTAATATCTTCATTGATGACATAGATAAAAGACTCGAGTGCACTCTTAGCAAATTTGCAGATAAATGGCACAGATGACACATGAAGAATGGGATGCCATCCAGAGGGACCTGAACCAGATCAACAACTGGGCCCATAGGAATCTCATGCAATTTAGCAAAACCAAGTGCAAGGTGCTGAACCTGCACAGGACAACTCCCAGTGTCAATACAGGCTGGGGGATGAACAGATTGAGAGCAACCCTGCACAGGAGGACTTCAGGGTGCTGGTGGATGAGAGGCTGGACATGAGCCAGCAATAATAACCAGCACTCATAGCCCAGAAAGCCAATTGTGTCCTGGGTTGCATCAAAAGCAGCGTGGCTCGCAGGTCAAGGGAGGTGACTCTGTCCCCTCTGTATTCTGCTCTGGTGACACCCCACCTGGAATGGTGCAACCAGCTCCTGGGTCCCCAGCACAGGAAGGACATGGACTTCTTGTAATGAGTCCAGAGGAGAGCCAGCAAGATAATTAAAGGGATGGAGCTTCTCTCCTATGAGGAAAGGCTGAGGTAATTGGGTTTGTTCAGCCTGGAAAAGAGAAGGCTCAGTGGTGACCTAATTGTAGCCTTCCAGTACTCAAAGGGAGCCTACAAGAAAGATGTAGAGAGACTTTTTACAAGGCCATGTAGTGACAGGACAAGGGGCAATAACTTTAAACTGGAAGTGAGTAGGTTTAGACTAGATATTAGGAAGAAAACCTTTACTGTGAGAGTGTTAGGGCATTAGAACAGGTTACCCAAAGAAGTTGTGGACATACCCTCACTGGAAGTATTCAAGGTCAGGTTGGATGGAGCTCTGAGCAACCTGGTCTAGTGAAAGCTATGCCTAGATTGAACAAGATGAACTTTAAGGTCGCTTCCAACCCAAACCACTCTATACATTCTATTGTATCTGAAGCCCTCATTCTTCTAGCATTGTTTATTTTTAAGAAACCCTACATTTGTAAAATCAACCTGTTTTGCTTCCTGTCTGTGTTGTTTAAATGAAAATTCTGTTGGAAAGTAGGTTATGTTTGGGATATTCTGCATAATTATTATTTTTTTTTTAAATCGTGGGTTAGGATTGAAGACATTTTATGGTAACAAGTACCTATAACTACCTCCTTCTTGGAAAAGAGTTCTAAATGTCTAAATTTATCTTTTCATATTTCATCAAAAATGTAACTACAATGATGAACAAATAAGTTTTGAACACATAGCATCTGTTGCAAATATAATATTTCTCTAAAGGTAATGCACAAAATACCCTGAAAAAAACCACTTGTATGTATACATATACAACTCAAACATAAAAACACTGCACTTTTTAAGAATGCATATAAACCACTCATGTTAACCCTGTGGGTAGTACCCAGTGTGGGAAAATTAATAAAAGAGGAAAAAGTTGCATATAATAGTTTGTAAGATAGCAATTACTTAGAAAAATATTTTTCCCATAGTATGCTAATACATAATACATAGAGACTTATAGCAAACGATATATAAATTAATTCAGTGACTTCAGTTGACAGTCAAATCTTCCTATATTCTTTAAATAAACTTCTGTGTTTAATTGGCATTCTGCTTTTGATGGCAATTTGCTTTTATTCTGTAACTTTTTCCCTGTTAGTGCCAGCAGAGGCCTTGCTGCAGAGCACTAAGCTGCACATTCCTGAACGGACCTGTGGCATGACCTGGGTGGAAAGATGTAGCTGAGAGCTAAGGAGGTGCAGTGCTACCAGATCTAGACTGATGGAACATAAGGAAAAAAAGACTTTTAGGCATTTTTAGGGAGAGGAAATAAAGAGAAGAGAAACAGGGTTGATGAAATACAGAGCCCGAAGAGAAGACAAACGTTTCTGTAGGGGTGACCCTTGCCTTTAAGCTGACAAAGCTAGGTAAAAGAGCAGGGGCTACTGGCAGAAAAGAGGTTCAGGATTTAGCCAAAACCTGACTATAGCCAACAGAATTAAAAAAAAAAAAAAAAAAAAAA
>VWZF01004268.1:399166-409732 GCA_013396755.1 Sclerurus mexicanus
AGAAAGAATATTATGATTGTTTTTACATGTGGAAGAAAGAATATGTTTATGTGGAGTTTGCATTACAGAGATCTTAACTATTAGCAAGTAGCTTGTCAAAACAAAAACAGTTTTGTAGAGCAAAAATTAGTGCTGAAGACTTCATGATTAAACTCAAAGTGGGGTTTGCTTCAGAGTAGCTCTATTTTGGCTGTATGTCAAATACTCATTCCTGGTCCAAACTAAGATGCTGTCATTAAGTGCATTGAGAGAACCCCATGGAAATGGTGAAGTATATTATGTCAAACCAGACATGACTTACTGAAACAATGCCGGGAGGAAATACTGATGATACAAACTCAGCCTAAACTCTAGGTAAGAATCATTTAAAATGTATTGGAAAAAATCCCAAAGGTATTAAAAACGAATAAGTGATCTTTGAAGAATATATAAGAAAGAAAGAAAGAAAGAAAGAAAGAAAGAAAGAAAGAAAGAAAGAAAGAAAGAAAGAAAGAAAGAAAGAAAGAAAGAAAGAAAGAAAGAAAGAAAGAAAGAAAGAGAAAAGAAAGAAAGAAAGAAAAGAAAGAAAGAAAGAAAGAAAGAAACTTCATCAGGTTCTCACACAGCCTATAAATTTACTCATTAGTAACTATATTGTACTGTAGAATGGTTGTTTCATTGTCTTCCTTCATATGTTCCTGCTTTTATTTATGTATAAACACAGTTGGAGAAAAAAAAAAGAAATTAAATCATGTCTGGATGACTAAGCCAATGTTATAGAAGAAATATAATAATAATTATTAGAATACTTACTCTTAGATAAAGTATTAGTATAATCTCTATTTTAGCTGTTCTATTTTCTCTGTTTTTATTACCTTACTATCAAATATAATGTATTATTAGGAATATAAAGGTATTGTTCATTACTTACATTTAATCTAAAGATTTGGTCTAGGAATTATGCTTAATTTCTGTCAATGTACACTATACTAAATCCTGTATATTATCATTCCTCCATCCACTTTGACCAAGATAAGTAATTTGTAGTATTTCTTACCTTCTTTTATTCTGTGCATGGTAATTCCTATAAACAGAATTATTCTGTAATTTATACCTAAAGCAAAACAATGGTTCTTGATTAAAAAAAGGAAAAAAAATGTAAAAAGAAATGTGAAGAGTTAAAGAGAAAATTCAAATCACATTCACGAGAACTACTAAGAGCTGTACGTATCTTAAGTTCTAGAAGTCTGAAATCCTGACATTTCAAAGCCAAGCTATTTAAATGTGTATGTAACATATGTACTGTTTTCATTTGGTAAATATGGGGCACTTTTTTACAAAAATGGTCATATTGTCCTTCACTAGACGGGATTATTAGACGTTTTATGGGAGTGTGCTGAACTGCAGTCTCCAGGGATCTGATATCTGTCACTGCCATATTAGACTTAAGCTGCATACAAATCCCTTCCTCCTCAAAGGTAGGTAATATCAAAGCTTAGATAGAAAAATCCCAGAAATCATAGAAGGGAGAAACTATAAGTAGTATTTTGTCTTGAATTCATGTAACACAGAAAGGTGATAAGAGCTGGAAACAGCATATTAAATTTCAAAAGACACCAGCACTGGAAAAAGATGAGCACTGTTGGATTATTGTCCTACCATTCCTCTCTGGGTATATCATTAGCCAGAGCTAGTCCCAAGAATGACTTGCTGGCATGCAGCACAGGCGGCTTGCTGGGCTTTGAAGCACCCTTGGGGCCACACTTCACAAAAGGATGTAGAAAAACACTGATAAACACCTTAGGGATGTATGTAGTTATCATTGCCAGAAGGTATTTTACATCATCATAGCACTTTACCCTTCTTGAACAGAAGCAGATTATAAAGGCATAAAATGAATTTAACAGTATACTTCATCTTGTATTAGAGATATTTTACTGTTTTAACTCTGTCAGCATAGCTAAAGTTATTTTATTTCTATGGAAGCAGGATCCATAGATGGCAGAATGTAGCATCAAGAAAGTATTACTCTTCTCTTCCTATTTGCACACAAAAAAATGGAGGAGGGAGAGTGGTACTGGTTTCCTAAGACCACATGCAAAGATAATGACAGAGTACAGAACAAATCCAGGTGTCTGTCTGCCAAGTTCACTAATTTAAATTACTATCTTTTGTGCATTTTACCAAATATGCCATACTCTGTGGTCTTTTATACTGTTCTGTTCTGAAATGATGAAAGCTTAACTGCTAAAATTGCTGATTTTACAGGAAGACAATTTATAATATGTCTGAGTTTGACCAAATCTGTCATTTTTGCCTGACTTCATCTACATTAATAAATCAAGTTTGAAAATGAGACTAAACATCTAATTCTACTTCAGAGGTCCATTTGAAATAACATGAAGTTCAGAGTGGTTTCAGTTTTGGCATCACACTGGTTGTTTTTTTTTGTTTGTTTGTTTGTTTTTTTTTTTTTAATGGGCATTTGCCTAGTTTTAGACTTGAGTAATTTTTCTATCAACTCCGAGTTTCCAAGATCTATTTCTCTGTAAAATTACTTAGACTTGTTACTCACTTGATTTGTACATTATCACTATGTAGGGTGGAAATTCCTAAGGACTGGGTTTACTTTAAAATATAAAGCTTTCTTTGAATTTGTGTTGAGTGGCATTTTGTTATCTGCTGACCTTTTAAACTGGGATTACTTCTGTGAAAAGGCAATGGAGACTTTTACTTTTTGTGGCTATATTTTTATGGATTCTGAGTTAATTTGCTAACTTTGGACTGTGCTATTTGGAAATGCTTGCTGAGGGTAGATATGGTAAGGTAAAGAGCTATAATAAAGCTTCCATTATGGTTTTCTGGCTATTCACTATTTCATTAATTTTGCTCCATTAAGCTAGGTTTTCTAGAGTTAATAATTGATAATCCCTGGCATTACTTCTGCATTTTCTCTTGCTTATTTTTGCAAGAGAGGTGAAAATATAGTGGAGAGCTTATTGCCTGGTTGTTTGTTTATTTGGCATGTCTGTTTGTTTGCTTTAAATTCAGTGTAAAATCTTAAGTGCTGTGGAGGGTGATCAGATTTGACAGTCAAATTTCCATATCACTTGCACATCTGTTCACTGAATTCACAGGACTAAATCTGATTGTCTAAGTCTGACACCATAGAATCACCACACAGTACATACAGTTTAAAATACACTTCATCTGACACACACTAGGCATTTTCTTGGAGTGAATTTTGCCTTCTACAAGTCTTTATGATTTTTTGCCAGCCTGTTATTGACTGTGCTGATGTAATCATTTAGTCAGGTAAGTTCCACTATATCAACCTTACTTCAAAATATATTGAAGAAAAACACTTCAAAACTTCATTCTTCAAAGAGATGCTTGAACTGTTGCATTTAAAAAACCATCAACTTAATCTCAGTCATTGTGTTCTAATTGTTACAACTCTAGAAAGGAAATATAATGTTCAAAAGTAAAGAAATATCAATAAGAATTCATCATGATTAAATTACAAGGTCCTTCAGAGATGCTTTAATGTTTGACTGATATGGAAGCATCACAAATATTTCCATTATAAGATCTCATTATTAATCTTTATTAAAAATAATACTTCTATCCAATCATATGAGTTCCTTTCACAACTTTAAAACTATAATCAAATAGAAATGTGTAACCTTCAAAATGTAGTTGCTTCAAAACTAAAATGACAAAAAGACTGAAATGTATGAATACCTCTTGCACTATTCATCATAAAAAAGTAGCATAAATAACTTATATGAATATTTTCATAGTTATTATGTATTGACTTTTTATTCTTTATATGTCTTTGCAATTTTTGTTTCACTTGTATATTGATTTTGTTATGGATACATATTATGATTCAATAAATAGCATATCATGACCCAGAATGTAAATTGTTGTGACAATCTCAGAACTGTATCTTATATAATTCTATCCTCAAGTTTATTAGCATTTTTAGGACTGGATTTCTTTTCTCTCCTGTTTTTTTTGTTGTTTTGGTTTGGTTTGTTTTTTCGTTTTCTTTTTGCATTTCTTTAATGATGTGGGTCTGGAAGGATCTTGGGTTGTAGTGATCAAATATGAATCTCACGAAATTCGAAAAGATCAAGTGCAAGGTCATGCACCAGAGTTGGTACAATCATGTCCAGTATCAATACAGAAGGGGAATAAAGAAACTTAGAGCAGTTCTGTGGTAAAGGGCTTGTGGGTACTGGTGGATGAAAAGTGGGACATGAGCCAGCAATGTGTTCTTGCAGGCAGAAAGCCAGTCATAGCCTGCACTACATAAATGAAAGCATGGCCAGCAGGTGGAGAGAGGTTTCCCACTCCCCTGCACTCCACTTTCCTGAGATCCCACCTGGAGTCCTGTGACCAGCTCTGAGGTTCCCTGTACAAGAAAAACATGGATATGTTAGAGCCCAGGGAAGGCCATGAAAATGATCAGAGTATTGAAACCTCTCTCTGATGAAGAAAGGCTGAGACAGTTGGGGTAGTTCAACCTGGAGAAATGGGGGCTCCTGGGAGACCTTGTTACAATTTTTCAGTACTTAAATGGGAATTATAAAAAAGATGGAGTGATACTTTTTACCAAGTTTTTAGTGACAAAACAATGAGCAATGGTTTTAAACTGGAAGAGGATACAGTTAGTTTTTTAGCATGAGTGTGGTGAGACAGTAAAAGAGAACATCTCAGAGAATGGATATCCCAGAGAAACTGTGGATGGCCCGTCATTGGAAATGTTCAAAGTCATTCTAAGACAGACTTTAAACACCATGATCTAGTAAAATATGTCCATGCCCATGGAAGGAGAGTTGATGATCTTTGATGGTCCCTTCTAACACACATCACTCTATGATTCTATGATTTTGTTCATCTGTTTTATAATTTGTCCCAATTTATTATTTGACTCTTCTTTGTTATTGCAAGCATAGTTTTATGTCCTTCTCTACCTTTCGTAATTTTAATTTCTTTGTTGGTAAAAGTCCTTTTTCTTTTTCCTGTTTCTGTTTTAAATGGGCTAGAAAGTATTATTTTAGTTCAGACCACTGGAGCAACATAAGCAAATATATCTTACTGAGATCTGTACATAAAAATCTGGGCACAGAATGGTGGTAAAACAGGTACACTGCTACTGAACCAGAACTGCTTCCAACCACCTTGGGCCAATCTGCATCCACTCATGAAAATATGCCCTATGATTAGTTGCAGGGAGAAGTCAAGGCGCTGTACATGGTCACTCTCAATTTGTGAACCCTGACTGGTTTTCCTGGTCATGATGGGAAGAGGATTTTGAGAAAGCAAACTGCAGATTTTCACTGCTTTTGACATTCCAAAACTATTCCTAGGCACCCAACCAGCATTAAAAGAAGACCTGCAGTTTAGATTGTTTATAGTGTAAAACAGATTTTAGAAAACAGTTCCCAGTGCATCTTTTTACTTTCATTCTTAAACTATCCTTATTGTTCATACCAAAACATCAGTAATTATTCCAGTACTTTTTTCTCCATCTGTCCAAGGGACCGTAAAGCTAACAGGATAGTGACTCCAGTTAGTAGCCAGTACATCAACCATGTGATCATCACACTTTACCTTGTTTTACCTCAAAAAGATATCTGCCCAGCATATCCTCTGTTGAAGGTCCAGGGAACAGCAATCATTGCCTTGACATGCTGGAAAACAATATTTTGATCTAAGTTTACTAACTGTTGGGGGGGGGGGGGGAGCTACATGATTTTTTTATAATTTCCCACAGTCTCATTGTCCCCTCCTCCTTCAGACTTATCATAGATCTGTTGACATTTCACACATAGACTATTACCTCCTAGAACCCTGCCTGCATCCTCTTAATCTCTCCTGTCACTTTTAAGTCCTGAGACTCCTGCTGCTGTCTTTAATCTTTCTTGCTCCAACTGTATTTTCATTTGAACCTCTCCAACTGTTCTCTGATTTCAGGTAAAACCTTCCTCTGTTTCCCTCTTTAACATCTAGTGGTTATTTATAATTTTTATGAATAATTTTTATTTCAGAATCTGGGCTTTGTACAGTTTTAAGGTTGACCTGTCTGCTTTGAGTTGTAGAGATGCTGATGTTTCACTGAAAGATCAAAGCAGTAGACAAAATTTAAATACATTAAAGTGAGAGAAGACTCATGATAAAAAAAACATACTGAGGAAACCTGACTCTAAAAATGTTAGATTAGAAAAGAAATAAAGAAGCTTGCATGATTTTTTGTAGACTCAGTTCTGTAGCAAAAATATTAAATCCACACTGGGGAAAGGAGGTGGAAGGAGACTTGGCTGAAGCAAATGTTTCTCAAAGTATTTAATTGAGTAGAAAATCCAAGAGCCTGTCAAATCAGTTTTAATAAAAAACTTTCATCTAAGTTTAAAAATTAGCTACCAGAGCAAATTAAAAATAGTGCAGTCTTTCTCATTAGAAATTTTAAACTGAAGACTGGGCACCTTTTTTAAGGCTGACTGATGCTTCTGCTAGCTCATACAGGTGAAAGTAAGAATGTTTCGCTGAACTACTTTTCTTATGGAAGCAGTCAGACTAAGTGATTAAAAGTCTTTTCACCTTGAAAAATTCTAAAGGTATTTTGGTTATAATATTTTCTTTGTATCTATGCTGTTATCTTTTGTTTGTTTGTTTCAGCTTTGTTTCTATGTTCCTGCTCTGGAGATATGAATGTTATCTACTTTTTAAACACTTTAAAGTTTAGAAGGTTCATTTGCCAGCAGGATGAGTATTTTCAACTGCTCAGTTTAGCTGTCTATCCAGAAGCAGGAGCATCTCTCACTGATGACCTCTCTCTGTTTAGAAATTGCCATCAAAACAGGCTTGAATGCTACAACTTTGTTAAAAGTGTAAAAATTGACAAAAGATATATTAAAAATTGTTTCAGAATATTAATTATATAAAGTTTTATATATTAATTTATATATATACATATATAAATTAATTGGTGTAATGATTCTTCTCAGGTCAATCGCAAGGACAAAACAAATACCCTGCAAGCTAACAAAGGTGCCCAAAAATCATTACATAATAGAATTAAACATAGGCTTCAGACATTATGTAAGAGGAGACTTTTAAGAGCTGTCTAGTTTATCTTCAAGTTGGCACCAGTTTCCTAGTATCAAACAGTTCTTCAGTGGAAAAGGTGGTCTCTGTTGATACCACTGTTCTTTCTAAAGGAGTTAAAGAGGATTCTGCCTCTTCCTTGTTCCCCCTAAAACCAAGAAATAGACTACACATGTGGATACATGGGAACAGAAAAGAGTTGATTCAGAAGAAGCTAACTACTTTCTGTCCTGCGTGAATTTTGGGTATGTCTCCCTGGAGGTGTTCTGTAATAATCAATTATGCTTTGGGTAAAAATTGCTGCTAAAGAATTTACGTGTTAATTGAAAATCCTGTCACTACATCTACAGCATGAATTGCATAATTCATAGCTATGAATTATAGATATGTAGAAATCTTGCACCTAATAACTACTAAAACCACCATTTGTCCACTAAAAATCATATTAATATTGTTACAACAGGAGTATGACTTTTATTCACCACTGATTATACTAATTGAGAGAAGTCTGAAGTATCATATTTTATCTGAGTGTCGAACAACATTTGTCACTATTGCTCTCTTCCCTATTTCTGTTCATCAAAAGGAAATCTAAGCATGGTAAATAGAAATCCAATATACAATATGATGTATAGTGCAGTAACCAACAAGCATAAATGAAATATAGAGTGGACTCAGCCTGTTTCAGAAAAGTGCAATTCCCAGAAAACACTGTAAGAGTATTTTTCATATAGAAAACTTTTCATTCTCAAGAGTACGTCTTTTTTAAAAAAAAGACAAAGGCATACATTTTCCAGTATTCTATTTATTTATTTATCTGGTTGAAAAAATATCTTTATATTAGAAGCAGTTTAGGTATAAAATTTTCAGTCTTCTCCCCTTTCGGATGTTATCCTTTCAAATTATAGCTATTTTTAACACATCCCACTCGTTTCCTCCACAGAAGCCTATATAATTAATCCTCTTTGCTTGAAGGTGTATCTTTTTTCTTCTATGTCTCCAGATAACAGTTTTGTTCTCAATAAGCTTGATTATCAAAAGATGAGACTGTGTTAGTTTTTTCTCTGAGAAGAGAGGATAGAATTGTCTGGCTGAGGAGTGTTTGACTTTCAAGAAGCTGTGACTTCTAAGCTTACCCACTTACCTGTTTTTTTTCATTGAGGTCTTTAATTTTGTCCCTTAAATGTAAGCCACATTTCTGTTATGATTGGGTAAAATAATCTTCGTGATGAAAAAATGTCCCATAACAAGGATTATATGAAATGAGACTAATATCAGATAATATGCTCTAAGGGAATTGCAAAAGGCAACATAGAAATCTTGAGGAGCACATAGGCATCTATCCAGTAATAATAAAGTATATACTGCACTCTGATGAAACACAAAAACATGGATATCAATGAAAATGTCTTTTGTACAACACATATAAAAATTGTAACTAATATTCAGTGACAATTACCAAAACACTCGAGTAACAGAGACAAAATTAGAGAAAAATATAAGTTCTGTACAAAAATGTACAAGTTGAACATGGGCTTCAGAGTATGGAAAGAAGAAATGTTTCAAAGTGAAACAAATTCCTTTCCCTTTGCAGATGTTTACAAAATGTTTGTTTTAATGAAAAGAAAAATAATTAGAAGAGAATTGAATGGATTAGGCCTTCTTATTCCTGTAAAGTATTCACATGGACTTGCACTTTTTTTCAGTTTTCCTGCAATATTCTTGAGAAATTAGATAAAACATTGTTCTCTACACTAGAGAATGAAGTTCAAAATCAATCACCTATCAAACTAAGTGTCTAGGTCACATTAGATAAAGTTTAGCCTCTTTAATATAGCATAAGATAAAATTTCTTTTAAATCCCAGGTGTACAGGTACCTAATCAGTCATGATTTCAGTGCAAACAAATTAAAATTCCAGTCACCAGTGGTGCTCCTCAGGACTCAGTGTTGGGGTCAGTCTGTTCAATACCTTTATTGATGACCTGGATGAGGGGATGGAGTGCATCCTCAGTTAAGTTTGCAGATAACACCAAGCTGGTTGGCAGTGTTGAACTGCTGGAGGGCAAGAAGGCTCTACAGAGGGATCTGAACAGGCTGGATTGATGATCCAAGGACAAGGATATGAGGTTCTATAACACTAACTGCTGAATCCTGCCCTTGGATCACAACAATTCAATGCAGCACTACAGGCTGGGGGCAGAGTGTCTGGACAGCAAGCCAGCAGAAAAAGACCTGGGAGTGCTGGTCCACCGTGGTTGAACATGAGCTGGCAGTGTGCCCAGGTAGCCAAGAAGACCAATGGCATCCTGGTTTGTATCAAAAACATTGTGGCCAACAGGACTAGAACAGTGATTGTCCCCTGTACTTGGCGCTGGTGAGGCTGCATGTCAAGCCTTGTGCTCAGTTTTGGTCCCTCCACTTCAGGAAAGACAATGAGATGTTGGAGCTTGTCCAGAAAAGGGCAAGGGAGCTGGTGAAAGGTTTGGAGCACAAGTCCTTTTAGGAACTGAGGAGGCTGGCATTATTTAGCCTGTGGAAGATGAGGATCAATGGAGACCTTATTGCTCTCTACAGCTAACTGAAAAGAGGGAGTCAGCCTCTTCTCCCAGGCAGCTAGAGACAGGACAAGAGGAAATCCTCTGAAACTGCACTAGGTTCGGGTTAGATATCAGGAAGAATTTCTTCACTGAAAGAATTGAGAAACATTGGAACAGACTGCCTGGAGAAGTGGTGGAGGCATCCTCCCTGTGTGTATGAAAGGAGTGACTGGACATGGCACTTAGTGCTGTGATTTAGCTGACAAGGTGAAGTTCAACCAAAGAATGAATCTTGGAGGTCTTTTCCAGACTTGATGATTTTAATTTAATTTAATGATTAAATTACATTTAAATTTAATTTTAATTTAATGATTTAATAAAATTCTGTATTCCTTTTAAAAAAGAAACCAATATGTCTCTCAAGGAAAGTCGTGAATCCTTCTGGACTAGGAAGGGAGATCTCTTTCTCCTCAAACCACTACAACCTTTCAAATTAAGAGGCTTTAATCAGTAAATGCAGAGAAGAGGATAACAGTTCTTTACTACAAATATATACACGTATAACCAAACCCAGAACAGAACAAACAGCAACACCATAACGAAAACTTTCAAACAAATCAAGTCCTCTCTCTGCCCCTTCAGTGCAGTTATATTTACAAACAGCAAGAGGTGATGCTGCGCCTCGGGAGCCAGCAGCTGCAGTGACTCATGAGCTCCAGCAAGGCAGAGACGTGGGGAAGTGCCAAACCCAAAGCTCAGGTGGCAATGGCAGCCACAGGGACGGGCTGAAACCTTTCCTGTGGGCAGTGCAAGAACCCTCTCACCGAAGGCTTTGGGGTGTGTGTGTAGGGGGAGGGGGGAGGGAGGGGCATTAGCAACATCTCTGCAGATGACGCCGACCCTTCACCCTGTAGTGAATCCAGGCAATTGTT
>VWZF01004269.1:0-28427 GCA_013396755.1 Sclerurus mexicanus
TGTGTGTTATCTGTATACAACACCTGGAAAGCCATTTCTCTACCCGTACCTTCTCTGATGCTCTTCTGCAGTCTTCTCTTGCCCAGAGAGATGGTAGCAGATGCGCCATTCCTGGAAATGTTCAAGGTCAGATTGGACAAAGCTCTGATCAATGGCATCTAGTTGAAGATGTCTCTGCCTATTGCAAAGGAGATTGATAGGTGACCTGTAAATGCCCATCCAATGCAAACCATCTATGATTCTATGAAAGTTTATCTTCTATAAGATCTTCTGAATGGAGTGTCACTGTCACCTTTTAACAGGAGCTCATGTCCCCACTTAGTCATAATTTTTTTGGCTGTAATAGTATCCAAGGTTTTGGGCTATTGTTGTCATAAGAGAGCAGGAATGCATTCCATTCTCGCTTCCATTTCGTGTCATATAATATCAAAGGAAAACGTGTATGAACCCTCAACAGTACGGACTGAAATAACTTCACTTTTCCATTGAAAAAAAATGTTAACTTTTCATACAAACTCTTTGGTCTGACAACACTACTATGGTGAACCTCTTTGCCTTTAATTGTATGTTACAGTTTTATGCAGTTGGCTGGGACCCTAAAAAACCAGCATTTTCTATTTACAGATAGCATGTAGAGAACATAGATCTATTTCTGTGTGTGTAAGGAGGACAAAGTTGTTCTGCTGAGCTGTCATCTTCAAGGACTTCACTTCTTTGTGTGCTGAAAACACTCTTACAAAGCAATAGAAATAGCTTACTGTTATAAATTCCTGCCTTTATTAAGTAGGAATTCATTTCCACAAAAGAAATCTTGACTTTCCATGGGAGAAGTATCAATCTCTGATATGCTCTTGCTCTGCTTGTTAATGCACAACAGCAATTGATACGTGGCAGCAAAGATGGTATGGTCTCCTGACCAGCTGAAGCTAGCTGAGTTACATGGGAGCTGTTAGGTTGCCTTTTGCAGACTTCTTGTGGGGAATAACAAATATGTTTGAATAGTGAGTATCTTTGGAGGAAGCAGACCAGAAAAAGGAAAAAAAAAAAAGGCTAAATTCACTTGACAGCTTGTTTGTAAGTAATTTGTTGGATCCTCGTAATGCATAACAATGAGGACTTGAAGGAACCTTGTTACTGAGACATAGTGTTTTATCTTTTTGCTTCAATGCCAGACATTGAAATGATGTATGCATAATGACTTATGATAATGCTTTTAATTGCCACATTATGTCAGGACAAGATAGCAAATATTTTTGTCTGTCGTACTTTGAATTCACCAAATGCATTCTGACTGCTTCAAAATCTGGCTATGAATCCCATTCAAGCAATCCATTTCACTAACCAAACTTCTAACGAAACTAACTTTGCTGGCTGATGATGACTATTTTACATTACCTTGGACTTTGTTATTGAGCTCTAATGCCATTATGGAAAAGAAGAAAACAAAAGAGAAAGCGCTGAGACAAAAGTAGTTTGTTTGCATTGCTAGGAGAGATTACTTCTGATAGATCAAATATTTCTGTAGGTTTTGTCCCAGTGAAAACTTACAGATATTTCTGAGTCTGACACTAAAAGTGAAAAGCTGAAGGCTGTTATCTGAGAGAAAGAAATGACACAACCTCTTCATAAACTGAATCATCAGAAAAATTGTGCTGTGCAACTCACTACATAATAATGAAGCTTTAAACAATGTTCATTTGACATTCCTATGTGATTATGAAACATACAGAGCTCTACTTAAAATGTGCTCTGGACAAGTGGGAATTTATCAGTCTGCCTTAGTCTAGCTCGTTGTAATTGCTTACCATAAAAGGGGTTCCTTGCTTCTCTGCAGCTGCATTTATTCGTTGCCTAAGACTCGCCATCCCTTCTTTCTTGATGCACAAAAATCTATTAATGTTCACATCTTGTTGCTCTGTGACCTTAATTAACCCATGATAATGTAGGTAACTAAAGATTTTGCATGGAAAAAGAAACTATTTGCTCTGATGTTCTTCATGGGATGGATGATGTCTGCTTGCTGACAAGGTGGGTGGAAAGGGTAAGAACCAAGGCAGCTCCTTGGCCTATGTTGTCCCTCACAAAGTAGAGTGACCACATCAAAGAGTCATAGGATGTGACCTCCGCTCCAAGGTCAAACAAAAGGCAGCTCCATAGGGTTAGGGAAGAGGCAGTGTTAGGCCACATTTCCTGCTTTCAGTTGTATGCCTGGTGAGCTCTGACATAGACTAAAGACAGCTTCCAGGGTATGTGGCCTTCCAAGACTGCAGTTCACCCTGGGGCAAGGTGAGTCATTGCTAAGTAAAATGTTGGTCTAGGCCTAATTGTTCCCAGTTAGGGGGACCTAAATTGAAAATATACTGTCTCTTTCACTGGCTGTTAAATTCTGCCTGACTGGTTTTCACTCAGAGGCTGCCTCCATTTCAATGAGAAAAACTTTTCGTTATCCTTTCAGTGTTTTTAATTTTGTCCCAAGGAGTACTGAAAATGCATTTTAGAATTCAAACTGTTGAGCTAAATGAGAAAAAAATCTTCAGCACTTGATTACATTAAAACATCATTTATTGGTAACTTTTTCTCTGATCTTGTATATAAACATCTACTATGTATTATGTGCAAAAAAAAAGAGAACTGTACTTCAAGAAAATTGTTTTCAGACCACTAGCATTTAAGAGTCTATAAATCCAAGAGAACTTCTAAAATTACATGTAATTAGAAAAGAATACATCTCCCAAACAGATTTTGTTGTTGTTTGGTTTGGTTTGGGTTTTTTTTACTGTAAAGAGGTAATCCTTTGGTTCTCTAGGGTATCCCATTTTTATAGCTCAAATAATAAAACCCGCATTAACAGGCAAACAAATTTGAACATCTCTGATGACTTGTGAATGACTACATATTTAGTCAAACTGCTAAATTGTTCCTATTTCTACAGATGTCAATGGGGAACAAGGTTAAATCAGTCAAGAGCAAAGACTCCGCTTTAGTGGGGGTAATATACAGATTTCCAGACCTTGGAGGTAAATATGTATTTCATTCAGATGGAAGTGGTGATGGAAGAGGTAGCCTGCAACAGAATGTAATTTTACTTTCAAGGAAAAGACAGTGGGAAACTACTTCAGCAGTGTGATTCTCTTGTGAAGAAGTTACTTTTAATAATTTTTTTATGCTGTGACAGAGTCCATGTAGTAGATAAATCCCAAATTTCTGCCTTTTCCTAGCAACATGAAAATTATGCTTTTCTGCTGTGGGTGACACCATTCACCTTCCTGACTTAAGTGGTTGCATCCACAAAGGGGGACTGCTCCACTGATTTTGTGCAAGCAGGTGCTGTAAAGGGCTCAACATATTCTCTGATTTCAATGAAATTTACCCATGATCAGAGGCTTCCTGTAGAACTATGTGGAAGGATCTGGTTTTGTTTCATTTAAATCCCCCTTTCAGCTGAGGTGCTCAACAAAACAAGTTTCTTATGTAGAATGTTGAAAACAGTCAGCATAAGAAACTGCAGCCATGCCTCTTGCTTACTCTCTGGGTACAATGGACTTACTCTTTGAAAAACTGACTGCCGACTACCAGGCAGCTCTGGCTTAAATTTTGTGCATAGCCTAGAAAAGTTGTTAATTCTGTAATAATTTCCGTCCCCATACTATTAGTTTATGTAGTAGCCATATATAATCTGAGCCCACTGAAATAAATAAAAACAGCATGTGTTGCCAAGTATCACATATTGTTTCTTCTTTGCATGAAAGAAATGAGTGTGCACTTTAAACAGGACTTTAGAGAGACTTCTCATATGGTTCCTGACTCTAATATGTATACATTTTTGCATGGTTTCTCAACTTTTCAAATGTTATTGAATCTAACCAGTTGCTTCTAGAACCCAAGGGAATGGCCTGAAGTTGTATCAGGGGAGGATATTTGGAAAGGTTCTTCACCCAGATGGTGGCTGGGCACTGGAACAGACTCCCCAGAGAAGCGGTCACAGCTGCAAGCCTGACAGAGTTCAAGAAGCATGTGAACAACATTCACTCTCAGGCAGCTAGTGTGAGCTCTTGGGAATGAACCTGTGCAGAGTCAGGAGTTAGGCTCAGTGGTCCTTGTGGGTCCCTTCCAACTCAGCATATTCTGTCATTCTTGATTCTGTGATAACTGGCTTGCCTCATCCCATTTTTTTCAGCGTAAGTATTTTTCACTATAAATATGTTCAGTTTGTTTGTACCACTTTCTCCTCTTTAAACATCAGCATAAGACTAAACATGTTGAATATCTTTGACAAGATTGCTGGAATAATAAGTGCTACTTTTGTTCAGTCATGAGATAGTTCATTGGCAGACTTTCACCTACTCTTGAACTTAATTCCTTTTTGTTAAAAAAAACCAAAACCCAAACAAAAGCAAAACACCATCCAACCAGCACTTGTCTACAACAGTAAACAAATGTTTCTTCTCAGTCTACTGTAGCATCTACAGCATACATTCTCCCAGCATCTGTGACATGCTGAATACTATCGAGTTGACTCAAAGTGTGGTAACACCTCTGCTTCCTTATTTTTATAAATTTCTGTATCAAAGAAAACTCATATCAAGAAGTATACTGTCCTGGTGTGATGACACCTTTTTTCTAAACTAATCTT
The DNA here is from genome assembly GCA_013396755.1 of Sclerurus mexicanus. NCBI lineage: Eukaryota > Metazoa > Chordata > Aves > Passeriformes > Furnariidae > Sclerurus > Sclerurus mexicanus. The sequence goes on from VWZF01004269.1 coordinate 4,634, forward strand.
ATTAAAAGGATGTGGGGGAGTGGACAGAAGTGGCATGGAGTAGTTAGTGCTTCTTGCAGTAGCTGGAAAGATCTGAATGGTTGTCATAGTGTGTGGGGGATTTTGTTTCTCTTATTTGACTGTAAAGTCAGATTCTGCTGGGCTCTGTGTTCAAAAACTTAGATGTTTTGCTTTTGTAGAGGATAGTGGATTCTTTGGCAAGAAATTAAATAGTGAAGCAGGAAGGCTAGAGGGTAACAGTCAGACAGATCAAGTTAGAAAATGTTTCCCATCAGACCATTTAAAATTAATTTGTGTTCCTATTTTTTTCATGCTTACCTCATTTCAGTGGCTTCTCTACATTGTGGGGAAGATAAGACTTAATTAAAAGTTAAAATTTTTGCATATTTTAATAAAGTGATAACATTTTTAGTGTATATATTTTAAATGCCATTGGTACTGGAGGCAGATATTCCATTAAGCAGTATAGCAAATAAATCTTGACTTATCAATAGATATTTGCATGTGTCTGCATTCACATAACTTTAATAGCTGGCCAAAAAATTTAGAATTATTTCTACAGTGAGACCATCCTGAAAATATCAACACTCTGGTATAGTAAGATGTTTGTGATGGAAATTATGCTGTACAAATATGTAAGGACAGTGGGCTTTGTAGCCATTTTCATTTTCTCTTTCACCACAACAACCGCAAATTGTCAGAGAAACCTGTAATGGTGTAATAGGCCAAAATATTTTTTCATCTAGTGGAAAATGCTCTTTGACCAAATCCTGAGGTATCCTGAAGGTACCACTTCTTTTACTTTTTTTCAGTAAAATACTTAATGAAAGAGAAATGGTTCTGAAAAGTTTTCATTCAGTGAGTGCTTTGCTGATTGTGAAAGCACATAAAGAAGCATGGCTTGTATATTAATCCCCAGATGTTGTTCAAATGCAAGGTGTGTTTTAATCATAATATTGTTTGTAATTCTGATCCTTCTGACTTTCCTCAGAAAAGAATTGGCATCCTATGCTCTGAAAAAGACTGTGTTGCTCCAAACTTACATTTTAATGTTCATCTGTTAGTATTGATCAGCTATTTTCTATTGCTGAGACAAATCCAGATATTTACTAGAGAGGATACAAGGAAAAAGAAAGAGTGAAAGACTCTTCAACTCTTGAAAAATAGATTTAAAAGGGAGGGGAAAAATATTAAAGTGTGATATGGAGAATGTACCTTATCTGTCTTGAATGTTGAGATATTCTCCCAAACAGGGAAGATGCTCCCCATTCAGGTGAGGAGTATATTACTATATCTGTAGCAGAGCATCTATTAGGAGTGCTCTGAGGATGTGCAGAGGTGATAGGAGATACAGTCTAGCAGGGCCTTCTGAGCAACATTGGAAACGATTATAAGCCATTCTATTCCTTTTACAAACAGCTAGCATATTTGAGCCCTGTGCAGTATATTTTACAGCTTTCTCTAGCTGCTGGAATGACAGCTGATTATTTTTTAATAAAGAAGACATTTCTAGGCAATGGGATTGACTCAAGTGAACCTGCAGTTTTTATCCAGGTCTCATCCTTGTCTGGAAAGAAACTTAATTACTACTGCAGCATGTGTGAAAGATAAGGATTCTTTGCCTTCTAAATCACAAATGCTGTGTCCAGGCTGGGTGGCAGCACATTTGCCTGCTCCAGTCCAGACAAAATTGGTAAGTTTGTGAAAGCCCTTCAGTTCTATGAAATATAATTTTTGTGACAGTAAAATAATCCTGCAGGTTTGACAGAAAAACTGCCTGGAACAACAGCCTTCATTCTTTTGCCCATGGAACAGTCCAAGCAAGGACTCAGTGCTTCCAGACAAACTGAATTTTTTCCCCTCTGTATAAAGAGGTTTTATTTAAAATAGCAGTTAGCACTTGCTGATTGTTCTCTGCTCACTGGTATGACAGAAACAGATGTTATTTGTTATATAAAAAATTAAGCATTTTTTTAACTCTTTCAAGAGTGTTACTTTTATGGGAAAAAAAAAACAAAACCAAAACATTTTGTTAAAAAAATTACCACTTGTTAAAATTACCCCAGCAGTGCTCTTTAATGTGCCCATTTATCGATTACACCACCTCACTGAAAACAATGAAGACAAGAAACTGATTCATAGGACTTAATTTCTACACCTTGCAAAAATAAACTAAAAGAATTTAAACATTAAAGCAGACCCACATTTTAATTTTAATGAGTAATTCTTTCATGTTTGTTTATTTTAAGGTGTTTTCAAAGAAAGCCAGTAATTTTTTTACATGATAGTCCCTATCATTGTACTGTTACCAATTGTGTGTTATTTTAAATACAGTTGAAAGTTTTGGCTTGAACTGGTTTTAACAGTCTAATGCAATCAATAGTGTTAAGCAGAGGTATCTCCATCCCCTTTTCTTAAGGCAGAAAATTGAAAGAAAATCCAGCCAACAAAAAATATTTTTTGTCAGGTTAACAAGTTGAGTGGACTGCCTGTCCAAGGGTAGGAAGCAGAGAAAAGAAGTCTGTTCTTAATCAAATGAAAATGACATGGAATTTATCCTTTTAAAAATCTTTTAACTTGATAACATTTGGTACTTTTTATTCTTTAGAGCAAATTATACTAGTAAAATTCTCTGAACAGAGGACACAACGGGCAATGGAGATGTGAAGTATTATGTTTTAACAACCAGATCTCCAATACAGCATGTGGCTGCCCAGAGGAAGCTTTTATTTTCAGAAAAGCTGTGAGAGTTAATGCTTCCTTGTGCCCCTGGTCTGAAGTGAATGATAGGAAATTGCTATCTGCAACCCCTCCATGTTTCCCATACTTGGTGCTGAATTTTCCCTGTGTTGGATTCTTTTCGTAGCTTCTGCCCTAGATGTTTGTTTGTACCATTTTTTATTATTTCTTCCAACTTATCTGGTATAATCACCTCATGGAATCTGAAGGTTTTTAGCAGTGCCAGTGAATTTCTTGTCTTCAGTGCTTCAATGCACTTCTCTACAACAGTCTGTAGGATGCCTGCCTCTAACACTGTCACCAATGGTTTTAACATGTTCATGTGTGTAAACACTTTTATGGAAATGCTTGATAATCTGTGCAGGAAGCCTGTAAGATGTCTTTGAATAAGACATAGGTACTAGAACATCATTTGAAGACAGAAAGGAGGAAACAGGAAATGTTCTTCATTTTCCACAGACTGAAGGTTAATGTAGATGGATATGCAAGACTCAGTTGTTACAAAATCTGTGATATTGCATTTTTTCTATATTGTCTGATATTTTGTACCAAAAGCAAGTATGAAGCAGAAACAAAATATTTGTTTAAGCTGTACAGAATTTACAGTGAGATGGAAGTTGGATTGTAGTCAGGCAATTTAAAGAAATTTTTAAATATTTTCAGTATGTCTGGCTTCTTTTTATTGTGGGATCACTGTCTTTCCCTCTTCCTCATGGAGCAATATTAATACAGTACCCTATCCTTGATGTTTCAGAAAGTGTAAGGAGTAGAAGTGCAATTTCTCTATTTACAAATACAAATGGGAGCTGAAAACCATTTCCTTTTCATAGAGATCACCTTCTCTTCTAACTTGATATTTGCTTTTTTTTTTTTACAAGCCAGGAATAGACCAATGTAATTGTCAACACATTAATGGTAGTTCTAGTGACTTCAATGACTTCACAGCAATTGAGCTTATGCATGAGAAAAGGTTCCCATTGTTTTAGCTTTAGCTATCCAATTCTGTTTCTAATCACCTTGTTTTAAAATACTGAAGGAAAAATACTAATCAGCTTGTAGTAAATACCATATTGTTCTCTTAATAATTTTTAATTGCTTTGCAATAACACCAAAGTAACTTTTCTGAAAATTAGTGGTTCTTGATGTATGTTAAAACTTACAAAATTAACCATGATGTATAGCACAGCTGTTTTCTGAATCAACAGTAAGGAGCTAAAGGAGATGCTCTCTTCTGTTAAAAGAGATGTTAATGTTGTTTTGTGATCACAGAGAAAAATCTCTGGTATCAGAGAGCAATGTCCTTTTGTAGCCAATACAGGCACTCCAGCTTGTAGCTATGTCTTGTTTATAATACAAAACATAGAACAGTTTAAGGACCTAGATACTAAAAGCTAATGAAGCAGTATCACCTGTGCTGTCAACTTTTACACCTAACCTATATCAATAGCAGTAGTCTTTGAGAGAGAGCAGACATGTTTTTTTTTTAATTCAGACTGTTGATTTCAGAGAGAAATGCCAAATACTTAGTACTTGCTTACTTAATAAGCAATATATGAATCAGTCTGTGACTAGAGCTTGGAACTGTGCAGCATGAGCATTTTGTATCCTGATTGCTTTATTCTTGTAAATTCAGGGAGAAGTAAAGTAATGCTTTTGCAACATCCCCTAGCTCATACTCAGCTTGAACAGGCAGACAGAGAGGGGAAATGTACTTTTCTCCTGTTAGAAAGCTTAAAACATCTGTTCATTCAAATCAGTATAAAATATTCAGTGTGCCAATACACATAACACGTTATTGCTACCTATAATAAGCAAAGATTAAGTAGAATTTTCAGGAGATTTTCCCTTCAAGAATTAGCATTTACTCTAGTAAATGCAGGTGAATTTCCTTGCAAATACACATAGACTTCTACAAAGCATCAATGACTCTCATCTTCTTCTGCTACAACATTCAAAATTGCCTGCAAATTTTTCTGCTCCTTGCTTTCATTTGCTGCCTTCTTTTTTTGGCAGTACTGCTGGGAAATAAGAGAGAAGTTGAGGATGAGTGGGAGGTTGTCTTGCTCATGTGGTAAGGGTTGGAAGCAAGATCCAAACTTTTCTCAGGGCAAAGCCTCAGTAAAATTGCTTTGTCCAGATGGATGAAATGCCTGAGCGAGGTGCTAGTGCAGTCTTAGAGCAGCTGCTTGAGAGACCCTTTCTCTCCTCGCACATAATATGCTTCAGAATATCCCCAGCTGCATTCCTTCTGGCTATTCTCAAACTTGCAGTTCTTCTCTTAAGATGTGTAATGTGTATACATAACCTGCACCCATTTTGCAGCAGCAAAACCTTGACTCCAGCCTTGGAAGTTTGCCTGTGATGTAGGCATCTTATATGCATACTCAGAATAAAAGACTACCACTTAAAAGAGTCTGATCTTTCCTTGGGCTGAGCCAGCAGAACAGATAGTGCATTGTCATATCAGGATCAGTACCTGAAAATGTAATGCTCATGGTGCTTAGGACTTCTCTGGGCAAAGCAGTTTTTGAAAGAAATGGTAGGTTTTCTTGTTCAGAGACTCAGTGATGAGCCCATGATCTTCAGACTTGCATTGCTTTCTGACAAGGCTGCTGTTATAGTTTCAAAACTTCATTGGAATTCCTTCCAGAANGAGAGAGAGGCCAACCGACTGAGATGTGACATCACCACCTGCTGTCCGTCAATATAACTGCATCCCCCTTTTTGGGGTAGCCAAAGACCTTTAACTGTTGGTCTTTTCGTTTAAAGGGTTTATTACAAACTCTTGTTGTTTGGTCCTTTCTGGACATATATATATATGCATATGTGTACCGCAGTTAAGAACTGTTATCCTTTTCATATATATATATATATATATGTTTCTAATTAAAGTTATGTTTTTCTAAATTTAAAGGAGAGGGATTATTTCTTTTTTCAGCTGATCTCCTTGGCGAAAAGAAGGTCTTTCCTTTTCTCTCTCTTGGCCAACATAGATATCTTAGTTCTCTCCTGAACTAAGACAGCTGCAAAAGTCAGGAGGTAGTTCCAGCTACCAAATTCTGGTATGTATAATTAATTCATACCGAGTATGTAGCCCCAGGTGACATCTTGTGTTGACTGCTGTCACAAGATGTATGTACCTCTTAAGCAGAGCAAGTCACTGAAAATAGAATGCTACCTCTGGAAATGCAATTACATGGAAAAGCCTTGGTTTAAAATAATGGAGGGGAGGAGGGGATATGCAGAAGGAAGTGAGGAAGGTGCAATTAGGAAAGTGTGTAATTTATTCTAAAACAGTTGCACACTGTCTTATACTCACAGATATCTCCATAAGCAATAATATTTTGCCTATATATGCAATCTATTTAGCTAAAAATCCTCACTTTGGTTGGGCGCAAGGGACAATACCAGGAGAGAACACTGACACATGAAAACTTTGAAGCATTCTAACACTCTCTCCCTTCAAAATCACTGTAGTGCGAACTATCTGCATTCACATTTTGGCTAAATCAAATGGGATTAAGTCATAATCCCATTGTAATTACGAAGTTTAAAACTATGTGTGAGGAATGTGAGAAATTGAAGGTGTTGCAGTAACTAAGAGAGAAATGAAGAAGGATGTGTTTCTGTATTTGGGACATGTTACTTGACATTTGGTTTTAGTTTTTGCTATTGGTTTTGTTTTGTGTGCTTGTTTTTAACCACACATAGCCTGAGATGTTTAAGTTCTTAGTAATCTTTAAAGATGCAAAAAATGAAGATGGGTGAAGAGGGGGGAGGGGGAGGAAGGCCCAAGTTTACATTATTGTGTTAATATCTGATTACCTTGTCTCCTGACTACATGGTGCAAATAAGTGGGCTGTAGTAGAGGTGTCTTATTCTTTGTAAATCAAGTAATTTGAGACTTCCTTTTACTATCTCACAGTAAATCAGGCATGCAATTCATTCTTTTGTTTGGACAGTTGGTCTGCTAATCAAGAAGCAGGTGACTATTTCTTTGCCAAATGGTTCTCCTTTTTTTATATCTTTCTAATCCTTGTGAAGTTAATACATACTGAAAGGGAATATGTCTGTACCTAACTAGGAGGCCAAATACCACTGTAACAGTGAGAACAGTAAAGGAAAACAGAACAATTGTCAAAGATGCTCATCCTTAGTGTCTATAAGATACAGAAAGATATAGCAAACCAGATATCTCCATGGTTGAACTGCTGCTTACTAAAGTAGAGATGGGCATATGTTATGTAAGTATAAATCCAAAACAGAAATCTTAACAAATGTAATGAGAATTCACGTGTAACACACTTCAAGCTCTCTGGAAGGCAGTTGTTATGTTGTGTCCCCATTAGTCATTTCACAGGTGTGAAGTGATACTGCATAGGTGTTCTGGCTAGAAATAGGGTATATGTTGAGATAATTAGAACTCTGAAAATGTCTAATGTAATATGCTGTGAATAAACATCTGTGAGAAGCTTTTTTCTTTTCTTAACCTGAATTGTCAAACACTTCTATGATTGTCAGCTTGCTAAGTGTCAAAACATATGAGATGTTCTTGTTTTAGAGAGAAAAAAATTGAGTTTCACAGGTATCACTTGACTTGCCAAAGGGCAACTGCTGTAGTTGGGCAGTGGAAAGTTCTTTCACTAACTATCTTTCTCCTAGAGGAATGTGTTGTTCAAGTTGACATTAAGGATCTGGGATGAGCTGATTTGCATGTACGTCCAGGACCTGTGTACTCACTACACAGGAGGAAACACACAGTAACTGCTTGTGTGTGCTGATGCTCCTCTCTATAGATATGCTACTCTCTTCCCAGTTTAGATATACAAAAATGTCCATTGTGATTATGCCAGGAGGAAAATGTACCTTTCATACTTACTGTCGTTCATTGAAACCACTCTCTTGTTCTTTTCCTTCCCCTACTTGTCATTGTTTTTTGCTCCACCATTACTTTTATACAAATGTTGTTTAACATGATGATGCTGTTTTCTGAGCAGTGGAAGGGTATAGCCTGCACTGAAATGCTAGTTCCAGTATTACTCAGAGTTCATAGTGTGCCTCATTACAGAGCAGTATGAATGGGACCAAAGATCATTACAAAACTAGTAAGTGAATCACCCTTCCCATGCACCAACACCCTCACCCTGCACCTATTAAAAAAGAAGTTCGAAAGCCCGAATTAAATATGAAAGGAGGGTACAGAAGGGAGATAATGTAGGATTTAGGGGAGATACCATAGCATGAGTGGTCTGTAAGAGTCATCATTCTGTGGAAACCCTTGCATAATAGGGTGTCTTGAAGGCAAATGAAATATCTTGAACTTGTGAGCAGGCTTAAGCAAATCTCTTAAAATTATTGCAGAATCTTTTTGGTTGGTTGGTTGGTTTTAATTTGGTTTAATTTTATGAGTTTTTATTTCTCCATTGAATAATATTAGAAGACTAGAATGTGCAGCAGTACAATCTCTGGCATGGTTCCCATTAGCAACTACACACACTCAGTTGCATTGCAAGAACAAAAATGAGAATGAGAACCTTTATTAAGTTTGATAACACATATTTATACTCCTAAGCTCTAACAATGGTTATTCTATTCTTTATTAAGGAATTTATATATTTGCTACAATATTCTAGATTACTAAGCAAAAATACAAAGGGCCTTATTCACTATTGTGAAACACCTGCTGTGCAAGCCATAACTTGTTACTTCTGTGATTTTTCCCAAGGCTTCCTTCCCATGAGAAGGACAATGCTGCTTGTTTCAGGAGCAGGTTTGCTTGCCTCAGCCATAGGGCCTTTTGCAGGGGAATCCATGTTTTGAACCCCAACAAGAATGTTCATAGAAAAGTAAGACAGCTGAAGTATATACAACTTCTGAAGTTCTTTTTGTTAACTTTTTATAAATACGAGCAAGATTTGTGTGAGCTCTGGTATCCATTCTCTAGATCCATCTGACTAATAAGAGGAAAAGTTTCTGGGGTGAATACCTTCCATTTGATGTCTTATATAAATACATCTCGCTAGTATGAAGATTGTGTCTTCATTCCAGAAATGAAGATCCAAAATAAAATAAAAAAAAAAATCTTTTTAGTATTATGTGAAAGAAATACAATTACAAAAATACGGGCAAAACCCTACTAAAAATGTAGCAGCTTTAATAAAAAATTAAAGAGGAGAGGGAGGAAGTTCTGGCATGAATTTCTAATATACCGTGACACAAGAGTTTTCCAGCTACTCTCTGCTTACTGATCCATTACTTATTGTGAGCAGTGGGCCAGAAGGCATCAACTGTTGCTCATTGCAGAAGCATTTGATGATTATCAGACCATCACAGTGTATTCCACAGAGAGAGTTTATCAGTTCTCTAAGTGAGGTTTCAAGGGATGTTTTCAAATGCCCAACTTGGCCTTTTTAGTGATATGTACAGTGCAGTGAAAATATCAACCAAAAAAATAGAGTTGTGAGATAGTGAATCTGAAACTCCATGTAACCAAATGGAAATCAGGTGATTGTAGTAGCCATGAAAAGGAGGAAGATAACAGTTCTTTCAGGAAGCTTCAACAGAAAACAAGTTATTTTTTTTTAATAATGATTTTTATCAGTGTCCCTCTGCAACAACTCCTGCTCTGCTAGTGCCTTTTTGATGCACTCACAGGTTTCTCCATCTCACTGGATTCACTTTCACAGTGAGGAAGCAGAGGGAAGGCTTGCATCTCTCACTCACCTTATTGTTCAAATGTATATTGTGATGGTGAAAGTCTATAACTCACAACAGCAGCAAAAGGTAGTTCTGTTTGGCCACAATCTATAGATACTGCTTTAATTGCATCAATCAGAATTAGGAATAAGAATATACTTTTTACTAGTAGAGTGAAACTATTTTAGATGGAGAGTTACAAATAGAAGAAAGAAAAAAGAAAAACAGGGAAAAAAAGCAAAGCCAGAAATAGGATTAAGAAGTTGATATGGAAACCACAGAAACGAGAGAGTAAAGAGAGTACATTCAGAGAATAGACATTTTTGCTAGGTCTAAGTTAAAATACTAAGAAAAAAACATAGGTCAGGTTCAATTATCTCTTGTAGATTTTGGAATTTTCTCCTGAAGTGGTACACAGCTAAATGCATATGTGGAGCCTGTTTTATTGGCTGCACATACAACACAGCTTTCTCTTAGATGACCCATTTGAGAGAGCCACTTGGAGAATGGATTTTTGTCATTCTTTAACAGGTCTTGTATGAGCTGTTGGTGCTATTATAACAATTTGCTCATGAGTTATAAGTTTTTACTTCCTTTAAAACATCCAAAATTTCCAAAAGTGGGGGGTTTTGGGGTCTGGCTGCCTGGATAAATTGTAGTCTTTGTTCCTTGCCTTTTTGTTATTTACAAGAAGTGCATTCTTCAGTTTTCCTTAAGATATATAGTTTTAGAGGTCTCTGGTTTCTTAGCTTATGAGAATAAATGCAAAAGAGTGAGATGAATGCAGATGTAATGCAACAGCTGGAGAGGAGGAAGGACCTTCCTGATGATGTTGGGGTGCCTGTGTTCAGCTCAGAGGAGCACAGACTTTTAAACAGCATGCACAAGTCCTGATGATGGCAGGAAGACACAGAAATGGATGCTTTTCTGATCTTCCTTGCCCATCAAGGAGGATCTGCAATAGTGATAATCCCTCAGGTTTTCAAAAAAGAGAAAAGAAAATAACACTTCTTTCTTGGTTGTTGCCTAAACAATAACTGGTCATTGAAATAATGCACCCATGTACTTATGTAGATATTTGTAAGTGGCTATGGCAGGTGTGAAGCTTTTAGAGCTCACCTCTGGCCAGCTGTCTCCTAATACAAACTTATGACTATAGTTTTCTGGGTATCTTGTTAATATTTACCAATCTATTTCAGCTAGAGTGATATTTCGGAGATGTTTCCCAGCTCCCTTGGGCTGCTGTAAGGAACTATTTGCCCTACTAGCCTTGTGCTCCTTCATAGATAGAAACATTAATTTTCAATTGTCTGCAATTTTTGAGGAGCAGGAAGAAGTATGGTTCAACAATTCTAAATATCATTGAGAGCAAGACCTGAAGAAACTAAGTCTAATGGTGCTAAAATCCATAGATTTTTATAGGAAAACTATGATTGTTAGTTCTTAAATTTGATTGCAATCACCTTATTACAACATCAGGCAATTATTAAATTCAGTAAACTACATTAGGAGATATTTGCCAAGTTTACAAATGAGCAGATCCAAGAACATGAAAAATAGTGTTCTGTCTTTACCTGACTGCCTTTCTGCTGTGTTTCCTCTAGACTAAGTTTTTGTTACTAAAATGAGTGTTCAGTCATTTTTGTAACAGTTTGAATCAGATGCTTGCTGTGCAGATTTTGCTTGATTTTATTATCCATAATAAATCCATGTGTGTAGACTTTCTCTTGTTTTATGTCAGCTGAATCCCTTCAGCTAGTTTTCAATAGTGTCACTGAATGTAGCTTAGAAATCCACACAAAACAACAACCTATCCTTGAGTCCCTGTAAGCAGGTCAACAGCTTGCCTACAAATCCATCCAGTGTAAATGAATTTCAGGGATAGACAGCAAAAGAAAACATAGAGGGTGTGGCACCAACAGTAATCATACCTTGACCAGGGTTCGTCAGTACAAAAAAGTCACTTTAGGGAGAAGTTAATGATCCTTCTGTTCTCACCTCAGGAGACAAACAGCTGTTTGCTCACCTACTGATAAAACTACCCTGTCCCTTGATTTACATTTGGGGGGAAATTCACTGTCCTGAGTACCAGCTGTTATTGTCATCAACTGCCTCTGTGGTGTATTTTCTGGAAAGCCAAATGAATACAATTTGGTGTCCAGATAGCTAATGAAGCTGAATATTGAACCCCACAGTACACTTTTAATCATCATATGTGATGGCTTTGTTTTTTTCTTATACTGAGTAGTGTATAATGAAATCTGTATTATTTCACAGCTATTTTGCAGTGCTTTAAGAAGTTTACTATTTGTCTACTGACGATGAAAATATTGACTGCCTCTGCAAAACTAATACAGCTTGCAGACAGATTGTCCACTGAGCACTGAATTTCAGGCCACCTTGAAGGCAGGAGGAGTGAGAGAACAGCTGAGTTGGAGGCAAGGTACACAGTAGCAGTGGCCACAGCAACCTGGCACAGTAGCCAAGGCACAGAAGTAGAGCTGACTTTCTTATCTGCTGAGGCCATGCTGAGCTCCAGACAGACTCCAGGGACAGAGTGGCACCTGTGGAAACTCCACTGCTGAAGAGGGCTCTGCAGAGGTGTGTAAAACTGCTGCAGGCTAGCGCTTAGGTAGCTGCTGGGTGAGGTAAAAGAGCAGACTACCACAGGTCTATTACTTTTAGATTTTTTGGAGGTCCTTCTATCTGCTTATGCAGTATATCATTACTATTGCTTATGTGGCCAGCACTGGCCTAGCAACTGATTTGTATTTTAGGGAGCACCAAAATATGAGGATAAGCAAACAGCGCTAAATTAAATAACCGATTGTTGACAAAGAAAGTATCTTGAAAAACTCAAGTTGTGCAGTACTCTTCCCAGGAAATCAGAATTTGGCATGATTTGCTCAGTCCCCTTCATTATTTGAAAGAAAAATAACGAGGTAGGTTTTATTTCAAATAATCTGTGAATTGTTTCACTATAGATTTGTTGTATTTTAACGTCACTGTGTTTAACAAAGGTAAGGGCAGCGTTTTACACTTAGGGAATAACCCCATGCACTAGCACAGGTTAGGAGCTGACCTCCTGGAAAACAGCTCTGCTGAGAAGGACTTGCAGGTCTAGTGGACAAGAAGCTGTCCATGAGCCAGCAGTCTGTCCTTGTGGCCAAAAAAGCCAATAGTACCCTGAACTGCATTAAGAAGAGCATTGCCAGCAGGTCAAGGTAGATGATCCTACCCCTCAGCTCTGCTGAGGCTGCATCTGGAGTGCTGTGTCCAGTTACAGGCTCCCCAGCTCAGGAAAGGCAATGAACTATTGGAGAAGGTCCAGTGAAGGGCTGTGAAGAATGTGAGGGGACTGGAACACCTCACATATGAGGAAAGGCAGAGGAAGTTGGGCCTATTTAGCCTGGAGAAGACTGAGCATCAATCTTATCAGTGAAGGGCTGGTGGGAGATGTAGTGGTCTGAAGCTGTTACAGGCACAGCAACCACAATATGACAGAATTGTCAATACTCTGTAAAGTAAGGAGGGATGTGAACAAAAGCTCTACTCTGGACTTCCAGCAGGCAGACTTTGACTATTAAGTAGACTGATTTGGAAAGTTGCTTAGGAAGCAACCCTTAAAAACAAGGGGGCGCAGGAAGGCTGGACATACTTTAAGAATGAAATCTTCAATGTGCAAGAACAGATCATCTCTATGTGCTAAAAGATGAACCAGCAAGGAAGAAGACCAGCCTGCCTGAAAGGGAGCTTTAGCAGAAACTCAGGGAAAAAACAGGGTGTCTCACCCTTGAAAAAAGGGACACGCAACTCAGGAAGTGTTTAAGGATGTCATTAGATCATGCAGAAGGAAAATCAGAGAGGCAAACGCTCAGTTAGAATCTGCTCACTTCTGTAAAGGATAATAAAAAGTGTTTTTGTAAGTACATTTTAATAACAAAAGGAGGGATAAGGAACACTTCCATTCTTCATTGGATGTGAGGGGGAATATGGTCACCAAAGATGAGGAAAAGGCTGAGATACTTTTTGCCTCAGTCTTCAGCAGTAAGACTGGTTATCCTCAGGACAACTGGCCTCCTGAGCTGGTGACAGGGAGAGGGAACAGAATAGGCAACCTGAAATCCAAGAGAAAGTAGTTAGTGACCTGCTGTGCCACTTAGATGCTCACAAATCTATGGGACTGTATCGGATTCATCCTATGGTGATGAGAAAGCCAAGGTTGTGGCCTGTATGAGCCATTTACTTAAAAGTTAGACTCAATGATTCTTGTGGGTCCCAGACTTTGACTATTAAGTAGACTGATTTGGAAAGTTGCTTAGGAAGCAACCCTTAAAAACAAGGGGGCGCAGGAAGGCTGGACATACTTTAAGAATGAAATCTTCAATGTGCAAGAACAGATCATCTCTATGTGCTAAAAGATGAACCAGCAAGGAAGAAGACCAGCCTGCCTGAAAGGGAGCTTTAGCAGAAACTCAGGGAAAAAACAGGGTGTCTCACCCTTGAAAAAAGGGACACGCAACTCAGGAAGTGTTTAAGGATGTCATTAGATCATGCAGAAGGAAAATCAGAGAGGCAAACGCTCAGTTAGAATCTGCTCACNACTTCTGGAAAAGACGGCAGCCCATGACTTGGGCAAGTGCACTTTTCCCTGGTTTAAGAACTTGCTGGATCCAGAGAGTGATGGTGAATGGTGCTGCATCCANTTGTAAGTACATTTTAATAACAAAAGGAGGGATAAGGAACACTTCCATTCTTCATTGGATGTGAGGGGGAATATGGTCACCAAAGATGAGGAAAAGGCTGAGATACTTTTTGCCTCAGTCTTCAGCAGTAAGACTGGTTATCCTCAGGACAACTGGCCTCCTGAGCTGGTGACAGGGAGAGGGAACAGAATAGGCAACCTGAAATCCAAGAGAAAGTAGTTAGTGACCTGCTGTGCCACTTAGATGCTCACAAATCTATGGGACTGTATCGGATTCATCCTATGGTGATGAGAAAGCCAAGGTTGTGGCCTGTATGAGCCATTTACTTAAAAGTTAGACTCAATGATTCTTGTGGGTCCCTTTCAACTCAGAATATTCTGTGATTCTGTGATCTTGAGTGTGATCACATGGGACATATAGAACAACCAAGGGATCAAACCCAGCAAGCAGGGGTTTAGGAAAGGAAGATCCTGCCTGACCAACCTAATCTCCNTCTCATACTCTGCTCTGGTGAGGCAACACCTTAAGTACCATATCCAATTCTTGTCCCCACAGTTCAGAAGGGACATTGTGGTGCTGGAGCATGTCCAGAGAAGGGCAGTGAGGCTGGTGAAGGGTCTAGAGCACAAGTCCTGGGAGGAGCCATTGAGGGAGCTGGGGCTGTTTAGTCTGTGGAAAGGAGGTTCAGAGGGTCCTTATCGCTCTCTACAGCTATCTACAAAGGAGGTTGTAGTCAGGTGGATATTGGTCTGTTCTCCCAGGCAACTAGTGATAGGACGAGAGGACATAGTCCCAAAGCTGTGCCATGGAAAGTTTAGTTTGGACGTTAGGAAGAATTTCTTCACAGAAGGGGTGATTAGATATTGGAGTGGGCTGCCCAGAGAGGTGGTGGAGTCATAGTCATGGGAAATGTTTAAGGAAAGACTGGACATGGCACTTAGTGGTCTGGTTGACACAGTGGTGTTTGGTCATAGGTTGCATTCAGTGATCTCAGAGGTCTTTTCCAACCTAACTAATTCTGTGATTCTGTGAATATATACACATACCTTAATGGTGGGTGTCACTTCAGTACAACCCAGCAGCAGTATAACGGGCAAGAGGAACAAACCGGAACACTGGAAGTTCCATCTGAATGTGAGAGAAAATATGTTTACCTTGGTGGTGACATAGCACTGGCACAGGTTGCCCAGAGAGGCTGTGAAGTCTCCTCTGGGAACATTATAATCCCACCCATACACAATCCTGTGCAACCTACTCCTGTGACCTGCTTGAGCAGATGAGTTAGACGAGATGGTCTCGAGAGGTCCCTTCCAAACCCAATCATTCAGTGATTCTGTGCCATTACCTAAAACACTACCTTGCATCCCTCACCCTTTAAAGTATAACATAAACTTGAATATAATTTGTTTTATTATTGAAGTAGAGAGACTGAAATTGTCAGAAAGGGAATTTAGTAATAAGACAAAATAGCTACAGCCAGTCAAAGTTTTCAAAAGGGAATATCCCCTACGTCCTAGTTACAGGGCCTGGGACTAGTTTATCACTATGTGGGTATAACCACAACTGTGTATTCTACACCTTCTTCATAATTTCTTATGAACTGTTAATAATGGATCATTTGCAGCTCAGAGCACACCTGACACCTCAGGCTACAAGCTGGGTGTTAAAGAACTCTGTGAGACAGAAGAGTGTTTCTGTCTTCACATCGATGCGTCAGCCATGACAACTCCCCTCCAGGGAGGCATTAGAAACTTCACATCCAGCCTGAGGTCTGCTAATGGGAGATCAAAGATTCCAAAAATATCCCATGACTCACAGAGTTAAATCATTCATTGTGAAACTCCTCACCCTGGAGGAGGTGTTAGGCATTTCCATCTGAACCTGAGCACATATAATCTTCAGGTTTTGGGACTTCTGGTACCACTCATCAGATCCAGAGGAGGATCAGAACCTTAACAGGACTGTGACTGCTGCTCTTGACAAGACTGCAATCATTACTTTGGCAGAACTGTGACCATCATCCTCATCAACAGGTTTTTCTTTCCTTTTACTTCGCACTCAGGGGGACCATGTGGAGCTCAGCACAGGCACTAACAAATACCATTCTGTTTATGTTGCAGGGTGCTGGGTTGTACAACTGTTTTTGGTGGGTTAAAACCAGGTTTTTTCTCTGTATCATATTTATTATAATCCTTTTAGTAAATTGTAACTCTGATTTGTAATCTCTCTTGAATTGGGTTCATTTCTCCCACTGGTTAACCTTTAAACCACCACACCCTATCACTTTTAAGGTGGTTTGTCTCCCCTTTGTCTCCCTTATTAGTCTAAATGTGTATAAATACATTTTACTGTATCTTACCTAAAAATGTCTAGCACAATTATACATGAAATATCTTGTCTCTTCTTTTTGATCAATTTTTTGTTATTAATACCTCAATTGTCTTTACTACTGCCTTTTGGATAATATCTGGAGGACAAATTTTATGACTTGTTTTTCATCATGCTTGCTGCTACACAACAAATCAGATGATGTATCTTTTTTCAGAGTCTGAGACCTAAGACAATAGCTAAATGAAGAGAGACAAGCATTGAAATACAGGACTGAAAACATGTTCTACAGAGTACATAATGACACGGAGCTTCATGAGAACGTTTTAAGCGATAGAGGACTTAAAACAGAGAACAGAAATCTAAATAAAACATTAATCCTCAAAAAAACTTTGTTTATTACTGACAAAATTATCTCAAATCTCATCATGCCATGTATTTACTGCACTGATAAGTACTGATTAAGATTTTGTAAACATGGACTTTAAAAACCATGCACACACATGCACATATCCAGAGTCACAGTGCGGCACAGACCCACCAGATTGAATGCAAGCTGACAAATCATGTTATTAATGGTCAAGCTTCATTTTTATACCCGTCAATTAGAAAAGAGGTTACATAACCATAAAACGTGCTACTCTCCACCAATTATTCTCAAGCCCATCAGTAGGTATGCACAGGCACTCCCTTTGGGGCTTGCTGCAGACTACATTTCCCATCCTTCCTAGTGACAATTTTCCTGTAAAGAGTTAACCCTTTCCCTACAATCAGGAGTTTCCATACTGAGGTTTAAATTAGAAAGTTCTCAGTCCTGAATCATCTGATGCCTCTTGATGTCTGGTGGGATTTTCAACTGTACTAACAGCCAAACTAGGGTGTCTGAGAAGCTGTGGCACTACAAGAAATTTGCCTCTGATGTTTATGGATTCTATTATCTATTTTTATAAGAACAGATCCTATGAAGAGTGTCCTCTTAAATATGTAGAATCAGGGCTGTATCTTTAGCAGGACAGATATGACCAGTTCTGGATGAAGTATTTTGTAAGCTGAAGTTTTTCTATCATATGCAAAAAATCTTCGTTTCTGCCTTGTTCTCTCTTTCTTACCCTCAGAAATCACCAATATTTGATAAATAAGTTGATTCATATAGAATCATAAAATCACAGAATGATCTGTGTTGGGTGGGATCTTAAAGATTATCTAGTTCCATTGTTTGTCATTGATTTTTGACTGCACTTCTGTCAGCTCTCTAGGGACTGCTCAGAGGTATCTTGAAACGTAGGGTTCAACTTTGTCCACCTCTTGGCTGGATATTCCACTTCCTTCACTGGAGCGAAAAAGTACTAAAAAGCAAATGACGAAGATGAAACAAATGTGAAACTGCAGAATTCGTTTGGAAGTGCCTCTTTCGTTTTACTATTTGAAAAAAGTCCCAGAATTTACAGATGGTGAGAAAAAAGTCCTGACGTCCCCTTTTTAATTGTGTTTAGTAGGTTTCTTAAAATGGTGACTTAGTACCACATCAATCATTGTTAACCCTTAATCCAGCTATTCAATATGCAGATAGATAAGTATCTCTTGAGAAGGCCAAATGGCAGGCAACTGCTGTATGTGGGCATTTTTTCCTTATCTGCTATGTGCTTTTATAAAAAATCACCACCATGATAAGGAACCAAGTTTCCAATTGCTGCTCTTTTCTTCCAACCAAATGAGGTGAATTAACAAATGGGATAAGCTTTCCCACACTACCATATATATAATTGTTTTTCTGTGAAGCTCTATGGTCCCAATACTATTACACTATATTCTACAGAATTATAAGAAATCTTACTTCCCTCAGGGAGGGGAAATAGGATGTAAATAGGTTAATCAATGCATGTTTTTCTTTAAAGATATAATTTTGATGTTAACATTATTTAGTTTTAGAATGATACTTGCATTAGCAGGTAAATGGAAGAATTTACTCAGTCATCTAAGCTCCCGAGGAGACCTAGGGAAAGAACAGTTCTTCATAGCACTGCAGGCCTGAGTTAGCATGGAAGGATGTTGGCCCACTTGTTCCAGTGTCCTCTTTCAGAGTTTTGATTTAGTGGACATTGCACCATTTATGCAAAACTGTGATCTGAACAGCATCTGTCTGCCTGTGCTGGACTGTCACCAGCTTTCTCTTGCCTGTCAGAGCGTCCTGATCAGACCCAGTGCAGTAACTATGTTCTCATTTTAACATTAGTTTGGGAAGGGAAGAAGTCTCATTCCAGTACTATTTCCCCTCTGTCAGCAAGTTCTCTTCAGGACTGCAACCAATTTTAAACAGACTATTTTAAACCAAAGCTGGGCAAGAACTGAATGGATTTGTTCTGCCGTTAATAGTGTATAAGATACAACCTCAAATTAAAATGTTTGTTTTCAGCAGACACCTAGGCCATTAATGTTTTTCATAGGCAAAGTGCTCTTGGATAAACAGAGAAGCCAATAAATTGATCATCCAGTTACTAGCCTGTCAATAATAATAAATAAGATACTGTCTCAGATCTGATAAGTATATGTTATCTGAAACCCAGTAACTGGGTCTGCTCATCCAGTTGAATAAAAAATATATATGGTAATTTCTATGGCAGACAAAGTTTTTAATACCGAATGAACATGTTGAAATCAAGTATTTAACACTCATATCAGAATGCATTTAATTCAAATTTTGAAAAGAATTATTTTTGTGAAGCCAAATACAGACTTGTGAAAAGCTCACCTCTCCTTAATTTATAGATTGTATTTATAGGATATAGGCACTGAATGCCACTTAAAATGGACCTTAAAGAGAGATCACAAATCTCTAGAAGTAGAGATAATATTACTATGGAAAAGATAGTGGAACAAATTTTGTTAACAATATGCTTCCCAGTTTTCTGATGGTATTTTCAAAGTCCAGTCTACTTTGGTTGCCTCCATGCTTTTGTACATTTACATTTTTGCAGTTACAAAGGAAAACATCTGACTATTTTTTTAGGCTATAATAAAGCAACTCTTTCCTCTCTGTCTCCAGTTTACAAACAAGCACTGTGGCTCTCTAGCAACAAAGAGCAGTGCTTGAGCTACATGTGTGTAGATCTTGTTTCTCTTGATATCTACGGATTGCTGTCTGGTCTTTCTGCTATGGATATTGTGAGAGAGATAAATCTGCTCCTTTATTCACACTGGCATCATTCATGCCCCCTGTAAACCAGTGTGATGGAGTCTGGAAGACTGGGCTCTGTGGGCAGCTGTGGCATGAAGGGGTCCCTGACTTCATACAGCCTTACAGAGGCAGCCTTGAAGCTGGAAGGTGAGATGTCAGCACCTGTAGTCTCACTATCTCCCCATCATCTGTCTGTAGGTCAGCATGATACTATCCAGAAGAATTGTTGGAATAAGACCTTGGTTCTTTTAAACAGACAACTGAGAATGACTCTCTGTTCTTCTCAAATTAGTCGATAATTTGCAGTTAGGGTAGTCAAGGTATTTTATTGGATCTTAAATTTTGTTGTCTGTACATCAGGTTAGAAAGAATTGAAGCTAGTTTCTAGAATCAATTCTCTGTTCCTTGCTGATGAAAAGAAAAACCTTTCATTGTTTTTCACTTTTTTTTTTAACTTTTGTTTTTTTCTCTTTATTGCATTTGAACAAGCTGTTATTGTAAGTCTGTCTTACTGGAGGAGGAAGAGAAAATTCGTGTTTTTGTGCTCTGTATTCTGTGCCTGAGGTATTAGTGAAGGTGTTGTATTAGTACACTTGTAGGTGATGAAATGCATCAAGCTACTAGCTGTAACTGTCTTTTCAGTATTTCCCTGATCATTATGACAAATTGTAAGAGTCAAATTTAACCCTAAACACCAAAATTATAAAAAAACCCAACAAAAACCCACCCAACCAACGAAACAAAACAACAAAAAAACCCCAAACAAAAAAAAAAGAAAAAAACCCTCAAAATGCACACCCCCCTCAAAAAAAACCCCAAAAAAACCCACACACCAAAAACCAACCAACTGAAAAAAAAAGAAAAAGAAGCCTTGCTGAAAAACCTGATCATGTAGGGAAACTCTTGTCATGTCTATAGAAAGCAATGTTGTGCCAAGTAGAGACAGTGGTGTTCAACAAACAAGCGGGAACATCCAAGTCAAGGGGTAACTTTTCTGCTCTCCTGTCTCAGACCTACACCAAGTAAAACTAGTTGAAATTAGGGCAGCAGTGGTTTCCAGGGAAATATGAGGTGCATCTATTTTGCATGTGTAACATGGCTGAATCAGCAGCCAGGAACTACTGTGCTGGTAGCGTGTAATATACATTGCTCATAGGGCATAGAAGTTATTTTCCTAAAAACACTGAATTCTTTACTATTGAGTTTGTATAGCAGAGGGGGTAGCCTGTGGATATGCATTGACAACACCCTCTTAGGCCTCTCCACAGCATCAGAAAAATTCCCTGTGATGATCTTGAGTCAGGCTGTATGATTTTCCTTCTATTCCCTTCAAAATATTTAGGGGTTTTCTTATACAATGTTTAATATTTCATTATTTTCAATGGATAAAAGAAAATGTTTGCTCTGAAAATAAAAAGCATAATTTCTTCCCATGTCAGTGCTGCCAGCTTCAAAAATGAATGGGTCTGGTATCTTCCGAGACCAGAATTTTTTGTATTTGTTTGCAAAGAGTGGATAAAGTGATAAAGATCAAAAATAGTGGACTAAAGCTTGCTTCCCTGCTGTCAGAGCAGAGTCTGCCAAGTAATTTGTCTATATACACCATGTAAAAGCAAAAGCCCTATTGTAAAGATGATATTTTTAGAGGTCGATTTTATTATTGACCTTCACTTCCTTTCCACCAAGGGATTTCTTTCTCTGCAAAACAAGGCCACAATAGCAAATACATGTGATCTGATTAATAAGAGCTCCAGACAAGATAGCCTCCAATTCTCAACTCTGCTTTTCCAGAACATGTGTGTTTTTGTGCTCAAACAACTTGCAAAGGCTTCAGAATTTACCTTCCCTTGCAGTACCACAACACAGTCACTCTCTCTTCATTGGAAAGATCACTAGCTGACTTGTAAAAATGTGAACCCATTCAACATCAATGGATGGGAGTTGTCTTTATTGAAAGAAGTCAGGATATTGAGACACGAATTAAAAGCTGTTTTTTTATCTGCTTTCCTTGCACTATCAGGACCTTGCAAGGAGAATCGTTATTGCCATGATTTTCATCCACTTACACTATCATCTTTTTAGTGTTATTGCAATGTTTCTGGTTCATAACATTACATACTTTTCCCTAAACAACACACTTCTGTTTCCAGAAGATGTCAGACCCTGATGCTTTGGCTGTTATGGAAAGGAGTAATTTAAATAAATTCACCATGTCCAATTAAAAAAAAGATAAAAATTGTGTAAATCTAGTTGTGCTGGTTTAAGGGTAAACTGGCAGCAGAAATGGACCCAGCACAAGAGGGATTATAAGTCAGAATTACAATTTAATGANTGCAACATGGTAGAGCACATAACATTTTGAGTTTCTCTTTTCAAAAGAGTTCTTTATTGTTCCAGCATAAGTATGCCTATTGTATGCAATGACAAACAGCATTAAGAATAATTTTCAATTCTGTGGACAGTATTGTTTTACAAGGTTCTTGTGAATCCTTTTTTATGCTGCAATCCCTCTTTCCATAGAGTGAAATTCTTGTTTTGCAAAACTAGCTGTTCCTATATATAAACAACAAAAACCAAAAATCAAAACCAAACAAAGCAAGGTAAGTGGTAAAATGGTTTAATCTGCTTACAGGAAATTCAAATAAATATAAAACTAAAATATTGACCAGAAAAACTGAAATAAAACAAACCAAAACCCAACCATGGATAGTTTCTTTCAGAAAAAATATGGTTTGTTCGTTAACAAATACTTTTCGTCCATGACCAAATATTTCCTTCTTCATTTGCTTTACTTAAAGTGGTGCTTTCTTGTGGCTTTTATCATGTATCCTTCACTTCAGTTACAACCTTTCTGAACAGTATCTGGAAATCTTTTCCTATGATTCAGTGAATGGTTTTGAGGTAGACTTCTACTGAAGGTGACACTCCAAGGTCTCCTGGATGATGCTTGAGGGATGTATTTCCACTTACACATTTGAATTAGTTAATAGGCAAACTTGAAGGTTTCAAAAGGGAAAAACATAGAGAAGGCCAAAGGATGACTCCATCCTACTCCTGTCCCTCAGTAGGACTGCTGCATCTATTCTTTTAAAGACTACACATCAGAGAGTGTTGCACTGAATTTACTAAGTATCTTTCAATTGTTTCTCTAAAAAAATTAAATATTTATGCATCACATTATCAAATATCTTTAGGGAGCTCACTATTTTGTCTTGTTAATTAAAATATGTCCTCAGGAATGCTAAATAAGATGTCTTTGAAACACATTGGAAAATTACTAAGAACAATAGAAGCAATAAAATTTTCTTGCAAATGTCTTTTCATTCTTTCTATTACTGTTGTGAATTATGACATTTTGCAAACCCATGGGTTGAATTATAGTTTATCTTCTATGCATATATATGTTTTGTTAAATATATTGGTTAATTCTGTTTGGAGGGAGAAAGTCTCTCCACATGACAGGGAACTGTGCTGTAAAGTTATGTTATTCCTAAATCATTTCTGTCCATCAGCTGCAGAGAGTTCTTCCATACGCTGATTTTACTTGGGAACACCCAGAGAGAGTAGAAACCCCTGTCCTGTGGTTAAAGTTATACTGGGGAAAAAACAATATATTTTACAAACTTGCTAATATGCGCAATGAAAGTGTTGGCAAACTAAATTAAAGCCATGTGATGAAACACAGTAGTACTGCTACAGGACTGCCAAAGAGTTATGATTATGAAAATAGGAATATATGCAGTGTGGCTGCCTAGAACCTACTGCAAATTCTGACTGGTGGCTTCTCTAGTGATTTAGAGACTGTGGGGCTGGATTAATGTCACACATTTACATAAACACATAGCTATCCTCCCCAGTCTGTAGCCCACTAGAATATCTACTTTAGTTCTGAAACTTCTAGCTCCTTTCTTGGCAAAAATCTTGGTAGGATTTCCAAAGATTACTATCAGGTTGGNCTGCAAATTCTGACTGGTGGCTTCTCTAGTGATTTAGAGACTGTGGGGCTGGATTAATGTCACACATTTACATAAACACATAGCTATCCTCCCCAGTCTGTAGCCCACTAGAATATCTACTTTAGTTCTGAAACTTCTAGCTCCTTTCTTGGCAAAAATCTTGGTAGGATTTCCAAAGATTACTATCAGGTTGG
>VWZF01004271.1:0-19214 GCA_013396755.1 Sclerurus mexicanus
TGATGGTAACTGTCTGAGGCTTCAGCCACAGAACTGTGCTTACGGTGAGACAGCTTAAAGAACTGCAGGACAACTGTGAGAAGTTAGAAGCACAAGAGGTATGACCAATCTTCAAGATGGTGCAGTCTTTTCAGAAAACTTAGATGAAATCTCTGCATTTCTCTAGCACAATAATATGAACATCATAGCACATTAAACAAACAACAACCAACCAAACAAACAAACAAAAACCCAAAATCAATAAAACAACAACAGTAAAAAAAGCCAACCCAATGAAATCCTCACAACCCCTAAAATAAACACAAAGCTGCAAAGTTTCTGTTGCCATAGCTATGCCATGATAAGCAAATTCATCAGGTTTTCCAGCTAAATACTTAGTATTCTCACCCTGCCAGCGTTTAGAGAAGTCATTTTTTGTCTGTGCTGGGAGCTACCTGACAAACACCAGCTGGGAATCCAAAAGGCTGGGACAGAGTGGGTACTCTGTAGCTCAATATATGTAAAGAGTTACAGCTTGCAGTATAAATCTGTCCTCCTTCACACTGTGTTGAGAAATGGCTTCATAGGTGGTAAAACCTACAAAAAACGTCAGTTACTTTCATAGATTCAAGACCCAGAACTAAGCTGTGCAAAGCCTAGGTAAATTGTGTCCTGCTCCAGCTGTGTGCCTGACTAATTGAACACCCTTTGTCTGTGTGAGACAGGATTAACTGCGACCCCACCTCTATTCATTTACTCTGTTTATTTAATTCAATTTACCTGCGTTTCTTCTTCAAGGTGGAGGCAAGTGTGAAGGCAAGCAAGTTGCTGGGGGGTTTTGTTGTTTTACAACTGATAAACCACAATTATGAATGTATCTGGGCTTTGTGAATCTCCTAGACCTTTTTTCCCAAAAATTTTTTTCAAAATATTTTCCAGATATTTGTGAGAGACAGCAACACCTCTTTCTCAGCAAGTCATGGCAATCTGTGATGGAGTACATTTTGCAGAGCCTGTTAATTTTAAAACCAAGAAAATAAAATTGCAGGAAGATTAGATGTGATCAGTGCAATTACAGAAGAAAATTAAGTCACAAAAAATGTGCATTTCTAATCATACTGGAGCTTGGACAAACCCATCTGATGGCAGAAACTAAAAAGTCACCTTCTTCACCTGTTGAACTGATTGTGGTGAAAGTATAGCCTTGCTGTTGACTGGATTTTCACCAGAGAACAGGTCATTTTATGATTGTCCTTTTAAAGAAAATAACTGTACAATGAGAGTTACTGACCTTTAATTCAGAATCTCTGAAAACACCATTTGATTGGAATAACTCCTGGCTTGCTGATCCCAAGCTTTAGGGTCAGCTTTCACTCCCAGGGGTTTGAACATCCAAAGAGGAAGTGTGTAAGCCCTGCTCACACACAGGCTGCCAGTTCTGCCCTCCAGAGCAGCCCTTTCCAGTTATAGGAGACATCATAGAATCACAGAATCGTAGAACAGTTTGGACTGGGAGGGATCTTAGAGGTCATCCAGTTCCAGCCTGCTGCCTTAGGAAGAGACACCTTCTACCAGCCAATTAACCTGGCCTTGAACACTTCCAGGGATGGGGCAACCACAGCTTCTCTGAGAAACCTGGGCCAGTGCTTCACCAGCCTCACAGGGAAGAATTCTTTCCTAATATCTAATCATAATGTGATCAAGCTGAAACCTATCTTGATAACAGACCCTAGTACAGGTGACTTTATGTGTTGCTGTACAGCAAGTCCTGAGATTTACAGTTCAGCCAATACACTTAAAGTCTCAAGGAATGTCTTTCTCCCATATACAGCTATACGGTGAACCTAAGGGATGGCAAAATTATTCCTTTCTGGGGGTTTTGATGTTTTCCCTTAGAAATGTGGAGTGCTCTGAGGTATGAGAGAAGATTTTCTGTCTATCTTCATCTTGGATGTGTTTGGGGCTCTGGGGTCTCACTGCAGTTTATTTCTCCAAAGACACTGCAGCAGACTTTCTGTGTTACACAAAATCCAAGAAGGCCACAATGGCTCTGAAAGGGATAAGAATAATAATTAATTTTGCATATTTACACAGAGTATGAGCCAGATGCTTTCCAAAGCGGCTTTTATGTGATCTGAATATTCCAAGACAAAGGAAGCAACAGAGCACTAAATAAGTGGATAAGGAGTTAAGTGGCCTTACACAAAACTGATCTTTAGGAGATTCGGTTGAGGGAGATTGCTGTAGTCTGAACAAAAAACTCTGATTCTTGTGAAGAATTCAGAAGTTTAATCATTTTCAGTCTACTTTTTCTGCAGATAGGAAGAATTAGATATTTTTTCCTGCTTTTATGCTTCCTCTCCACTCTGTATACCCTCCTTATTGCCAGACCAAGCATTGCAATGAGAATTTTATCTCATGTAAGTGGACAAAAGTCCATCATGACTTTCCCTTCTACTGCTTAGCTTGGTCGTCTTTGTATTCCTAAAAAGGCATAATAATGTGTCTGCATAGAAGGCGGCCAGGGAGTAAGAAACTTTTATTTCAAAGTTCTAATTCCCCATATGCAGTCCATGATTGATGTGTTAAATATGTTGTCAAAAGACCCTCTACATGAAATCTCAGAGCCTAATATAATTGCCAAGAGCTGAGAAATGTGAAGATTTAGTTCATCTGCTTTCAAGTAGTGGCTGTGTAAGTTGAGGTTTAGTTTCCTTTTTTTTCCAAAAGTAACAAAAAAAAAGGTCATTCTTTCTCTTCTCCATATGAAAATGCTTCAGTATGAAGTATTGCAATACCCAGATCACAACATCAAAGGAGGAGTTCACAGTCTAAATATTGTATGGCCAAATTCCCAAGTAGACAAGAAGGCTCGTGTTCTGCTAAATGAGACACTTCACACACAAAGAAGTAGTACTGGAAAGGAACAACCTCTTTTTGGTATTTCGCTTCTTTACATGAGCATCTAGTGATATTTGAGAATCTGTCACATTGAATATTGTCTGATTTCAATACTGAATATCTATCATAATTCATTTTACTTTCAAGAGATTTAAATCCTTTATTTAATCTTTCATCAGCTAAAAGCCCTTTCTCACCACACCTGACTTATCAAGGTCATTATCTCCAGCCCTACAATTCTTCACCAATGCCTGAAGAAAGCCAGGGGAATTCACTCTGAGAGGGACACATCCTACCTGACCTGTCACCACTGCTCCCAGGACAGAAAACAGGTAAAAGACATCCTGTATGGGAGAGTAGGACTAACTCTCCTAATTGTCAAAGCTATGTATTTTAGATTTTATCCTGTTGCCAGCAGTGGTTAGAATTGCAGTCAGAATTGCACACACAGCCTGAGTGAAGGGGTACAATAACATAACACTGTTTTTTTTTCTCTTTATTTTGTTCCTATTCATCCAAAACATAAGTAAAGAAAACTGGAAAATATCCTGGAGATCATATATCTAGGCATTTAAACCTGTGTTCAGGACATGATTTTTGCAAAAATTTTAGTTTGATTCTTCTCATTCTTCCTCCTTTGTCTCTAGATTACCTTGACGTATTATCTATTGTTGCAGGGGAAGCAGGTGTAAAAGAAAAGAAAAAGAAACCCCACAAGTACTCCTAAATCAGTTACGTTTCCATTCACTTCTGCAGGACAGTCTGTTTTCCAAGATGCACAAATGTTTGGTTGATGGATGATGTGACTGAGAAGATTATGGTCCAAATGGATGAATCAAGCACCTTCTGATGACAGAACTGCAGTGAGTTAAATATTCTAGACTCCCCTTTGGATGCATTCATAAGTTCAGAAGTGGAATTGTAAAGTGAGCAGAGACAAATAAGAAACAATTACGAAGTCCAGAGCGAAAATAATCAGTTCTACATTTTGTTTGAAACCTCGTCCTGGTGTCAATTTATAATGGACTAAGTATTAAAAAAATTCTTCATTTCAAAATTGTCAAAAATAAATCCATGCTGAAGGGAACATAACATTTTCTGCTGTGATACCACAGCTGTTTCCCATGCTACATACCCAGCTCCTCAGATAAGAAAACTAAATGGCACCTAAAACAACTGTGACTAGTAAAATCTCTGGTTGACTCCTCATAATTCTACTGAGTAGCTAAAAAATTAGGAAAAACAAACTAACTAACTAAAGCTATCCACATTTTAGGCATTATTGTGACCTGTAAAAGTGGGACTGTAATAGGGGAATTCCTTACTTTTGTGGGTATTGTGGGTTTTTTTCCCCAGTAATTCCAATCCAAATTCTCTTAAGTGAATTCTCTTAAGAGCCCTGTTTACCTTCAATGAGATGTAGATGAAATCCTAAGGACCATACTTACAAAAAAGACTGTAGGATCAAAACCTATCTCACCATTTGTGAATAACGAACTGTTACTAAGCAAATGTTTAGCAGAGAAAAATGTATGTCTTTATAGGTGAACAATCATGTGCTAGCAGACTCAGAAAAGCAAAAATGCACCAATTGTTTTATTGTCTTCTAAAACAAAACCAGTGTTAACAGTTATTGATGCACCAAAAAGAGAACAGAACAAGACAATAGAAAAATCCCATCCAAATTATAACTGAAGAGAAAGGAAAAAGACAAATGGCTGCTTAATCACAACACTGATTTTCAGAAACAGTGGAGAGCAGCAATGGTTGCCAGATTTTCACAAACCAGCTAAGCCTGTTGGGCATACCATTGGGGTTAATGTGCTTCGAAAGCCTGCCCAGTGGTGTCATTATGGAAACTGCCCAGTTACAAGCACCTTCATAAATGTGGTCTTTATTTAACGAAGTTAAGATTGCTGTTCATAATCAAGTTCCACTTTGGGCTGCCAAGAACTTAAAATTCTCATTACAACACCTCTTTGACATAACAGTAAAAGATCACAATAGGCCAATTTAGAGCCCACCAGCAAAACCACAATTATTTCAGCTCAAAACTACACAGTTTGTTGGGGTTCTGTTGTTGTCGTTTGTTTTTTGTTTAGGTTTTTTTGGTCAGTGTTTATCAGGTCAGCCTGAGGAACAGCTGGATTATTTTTCCTGAAGTTCTCCCTTCTGTTTCTGTCTTAGGGGTTCAGTGACACTTTCCTGTCCCATGACATGGCATGCTGGTCTTCACACTGGGTTGCTTGACAGCCTTTTGCTCATTTCTTCCTGGGGTTGGAATGCATCTGCATTTTGTTCATACAATATCTATACAATGTGGTGAAGAAGAGTTCAACAGTACTAAATAAAATAATAAAATAATAATAAAAGCAAACAAATAATAATAAAAGCAAACAAACAAAAACACAAACAAACAAACCACCCAAACAAACAAGAAACTCCCCCCCCCCAAAAAAAAATAAATAAAAAAGCAAGAACCAAGTTCTTGTAAATGCCTCACATTTTGAAGGCATTGAAGGTATCTGCTACAACATGATGTGGTTGTTGTGGCCCTTCTCTTCTTGTTTGTACCTGAGTATTATTCTACCTCTGCTCAAATATAAAGGCTACACATAGTCCTTTACTTCAACAAATACTCACAAATCAACCATGAATTCTTTAACAAAGAATTCAAAGTCATTCAATGTGAGTTCAGATCTGAAAAATTACATCTTTTTAATCAAGGTCCTTTATGGTCAATGGGTAGATTTCTACTGCTTTTGATATGTGAAAAGTGATTACCACTTCCTTGTGAAGGACAAGTATGTTATTCTGTTGGAATTCATTAAAATACTGAGAAATTCTTTAATGAAAACCTCAAATAAAAATAATAAGATTTTGTTCTAAAAAATTATGAGAAATTCAAGCAACATTAGATCACTATACTTTGCAAATCTGCCATTGGTTGGATAATAAAAACAGCTTACAGGGCATAAGGATCATGTCTTAGCTAAAGGCGTAAGAGGAACTAGACAACAAGAATGCAGTCATGACCAGAAGAATAAAGCAAAACTCTAAAATGCTAAAACAGAAAAAGTAAAAATTGGCTTCCAGTAGAACAATTAAGAGATTTTTCTTATGTGGATTTACCACATACATTTCCACATCTGGCCTCTTAAAAGACTGTGAATTCCCTGGTCATTATTTTAGTTATCAACATGCACACACACAAAAAAGTATTAAATCTGAATGTGTTGGCCTCAAGGGAAAGTGATAAGTGAAAGCTAAGCTGGAAGACAAGGCAGATCTACTACTTCTTTGAGTGAATCTGGGTCTTAAATAGAGTAAAACACTTTGCCCATGAAACTGTCCACAAACAAATAACCTTGGCTTCAGCTGTAATTCTTTTGAATCGCTGGCTGAAAGACCAGTGTCAAGAAAGAAAGAGAAATTTGTAGGCTAAGCCTGAAGTGTTACTCATTCACTATTAGCAATTCAGTGCAGTGGTATGCTGGCTCCTCTTGCACTCATGGCATAGCATTATCACTTCAGCAACATAACTTCTTGAGAACAAAACAAAAGAAAAACCCTAGTGTTTTCAATCAAAGCTTACATTTTAAATATAATTGACAGCATTCTGGAGAGACACTTACAAAACACACTCTAGGAATGTTTGTGCTGAGACAGAGACAGATGTTTAATAAAGATTTTCATGACTGACACTGAAAGGTGTTTTGGAATCAGATTTTCTTTTTTTTTGCCATTTTTTTCTTATAAAACCTCATGATACTAATAGAGTTTCCGCAGAACTTTGTTCTTATAAGGTGGCATGTGTGTAGGAGGGTTTCTAGAAATGAAATGCAATATATCTTATAGTGTTAGCATACTTCGAGTACCCCCCCCATCGTTTACAAGAAATCCTTCTCCTTAAGACGTCCCACAGAGAGTGGGGGCAGGAGAGGGAGAGAAGAGGAAGACTTGACCAAATGCAATGTTTTAGCAGTTATCTAAGTTTATTTAAAAATAGGAATAATCTGTCAAATTAAAATTCTATGAATTTGAATGTGGTTTTTGTTTCAAAACAAAATAACAAAAATAATAAAAAATTTAAAAATAGTAAAAAAACAAATAACAGTAAGTCATCAAAGTTCTTCTTCCAAAGAAAACAACTCATCCAACCAGTTTTCAGTCGGATTCCTTATTATTTTGCTGGTATCTTTGCAGAATTCTTTGTTAATAATTTTTATTTCATTGTTTGTTCCACATATATTTCTATGAAGATTTCTTAATGTGATGAAAATCTTATTTCTTGATCTACAATGCAATCTTACCGTAGTCAATTTCTAAGTCCTCATAACTGAAAATATTATATCTCTTTCCAAGCTGACTTCAATACGAGGAGGGTTACTAAACTAACCCAATTAAAGTGAGCAGATCTGCAAGTTGAGATGATTGTTGCTGCTGTCCATGAGAGCTGGGATCAAGAATGATGGATTGCAGGCAGCAGCACTGATAATCTATCTAAGAGGAAGCAGGATTCCATCCTGGATTAGCTTGAATTGGCCTACCTAAAGGTTTTGTGATGCAAATTGGAGGCTCTGGGCATAGCAACAACATGCACAATATATGACATTTTTCTGTCTAGTAGTGACTGGAAGGCTCTTGACTGTGATTTTGCAGCCTCATTAATCAGCCCTGTGTTGTACATCTCTGTCTGATATGAAGCTGCCATGCCTTGTCACCAATTACAGGCTCTGCAAAGACCCATCTCATTATAGTACTTATACTGCTTGTTCCTGAAGGTGATACTTGGTGCACCACATCCTCATCTTGCCAGTAGGAAAATCACCCTTGAAGAGAAGACATGTCACTCATGAGTCACAAAAAAGCAGCAAAAAAGATTTTGAGAAATGCTGTCTGCAATATTAATCACATCAGGCACATAAAATGGAAAAAGGGGAAGAGAGGTTTCTGGAGCAGTCCAACCAAACTGGTGACCTCTTCAATAGACTCAGGGCTGGACAAAGTTCCTGTTGGGCCACTGGCAGAATAGGAACATGGCTGTTTAGTTTTGTGTGATTTGACAAAGAAAAACCCTCAATACCACTCCCACACATGCTTCTTCTGCATCCACCAGAATTCAGAAACAATGCAGCATCTTTCCTGCAGACACTGCACTTGTGTGTCCTCCTTTGTGTCACTAATTGCAAAAGCAATGTCAGTCAGAAATATCTGCAGCATTTAAAGTGCTGTAGTGACATGTGACGATCCACAGAGTATAATCTCCTTTCTCATTACATTAATAACTCCCATGTGATAATTTGATCTCCCAGGTGATATGAGTAAACTGAAAAACTTGACAAGTCCAATGAATATGCAAACACTCTAGTTGCTCTTTTACAATATAGTATAACTTATGCAGTTTATGAATTTTTACCATTATTAATTTTTTTCCTCAGTTTACCAGCATGTTTTTTTTGATAGTCCTGAGTTGTAGATGTGGCTTCCTCTGGCTGATAGACTCTCTCCAACAGTATAAAATCCACACATATGAATCATGTATAAGGACAGATGAAAATTTGCAAATTTTGTGAAAATTATTATTAAAAATCCCACTTTCTTCTTCTTTACATAAAATACGATAAAAATGCAAATATGATTGTCATGATAGAGAGATATTTAAGCACCTTACATTTAAAGATAATTTGATAAAATATCTAAGCTGTTAAGGAAAGAGAAATCCATATTTATTTTTGGCTACAGTCTGTCCTGATGGCAGCTGGGTTTAGAGCTCAAGTGAGGAGAAGAATTTTTCTCTGCATGCTATTCTTTTACTATTTTGAAAACTGGAGTATTTGCTCTCAAGCAAAGAATATGTCCTTATATAATTTTTCAGAAATTTTTTTGAAAAAAAGGCAACAAGATAAAGAAAGAGCTATCAATGTCAATTAAAAAAAAACTAAAAAAAAAAAAAAAAACCGAAACAAAATGTGTCCTAAAGTCCTTGACTATTCTTCTCTTTTCAGTACCTCTACACACATTTATGGAAAGTGGAAGAGAAAACAATAAAGTGGCTTCCTAAAGAAAAAAAAGAAATACCATTAAGTCACAAAAAACTAAAACACCTAATAGCAACATAAATCTCTCTGTCTAGCTGGCAATTTCCAACCCACAGTGTTGTGAAACAGGAAATACAAGTTCATCCTCTGGAAAGAATTGTAGGCTGCATTATCTTAAAAAACTTGTATCAAAAGTGCCTTTCATCATGAAGTCTAAGCAGTTTTTGAACCAAAAGCTGTTATCTCTCAAAGACATAATTCTGTATCAAAATATTTGCAAACAAGCCAAAATTGTACCTTCAATTTACAGGGTAAAACAAACAAACCAACCACCCCCCCGCCACACACACACACATTACTTCACAGTATAAAACTGTGTAACAATAAAAAGTAAGGAACAATTGTCCATATTTAACAAAGTGAAAACTGCAGCACGGCGAATTTCCTCAGCCTTTCCAGGTGCTTACGTATAACGTGTGGTATTTTTAGAAATGTTCCTTCTAGTCAGTTTTGCTAACAACCCTGTTATTCTGCAAAATAAGTCTTTACATACTGGATATATCATGTCTGAGTATGTATTACACATATACTGCTATGACATTTTAATGCCTTTCCAAAGAAATACAGCAAAGCTATCAAACTATCTTTTTTTCCCTAAACGGGTGCTCCTTTCCTCTCATATTGATAAAGAGAGAGCAGCAGGAAATTGGAATCTTTCTGAAGAAGTGAAGATGAGAAGAGCTTGGACATTGAAACAACTGTGAGACAGCAAAGGGCTTGGAGCACTCATAAAATACATACCAGGGCGATACTGAAGGAAATATTTATCTCGCATTCCTGTTTGATTCAGGGTACCAGAATATCCAGAAGTCAGTTTAGACCTCTCCAGGCACTAAATGCATGTACACAATGTGCAGTCTTCTTTCTACAGAGAGGCTTCTTGTATTTTCTGACATATAAGTAGACATTTATTTGTATGAATATGTGGTGTTTTGCCTAACTAATATGTCAAGACCACAAGCTAAAAATAAGTGACAGGGAAAATACTAAACACTAGGACATTGATGAGATAAATGTATCTTTTCCATCAGCTTTCTCTAATAGCAGGAAAACAGCTTTGGGGTTATCATTTGAATAAGAAATGAGAGCCATCCAACAATTAAGGACTAAAATAATGTTTGCAGTTAGAAGAGCTGAAAAGTTGAGTGGACACTAACATTGTTATTTTATGAATAAAGCAACGATTTCAAGACCTTTTGCATCTAAAACTATAGTAAGCCCAGCTGTAGGCATTTTTTTTTTTCCTGAAAGACATAAAAAGTGCAGAAGTAGCATAGTTGAAGCATCTTTCTTAAAATCCAAAGGTATGAGCTCTGAGTGTGTGATAAAGGTAGAAGAACAGCTGCTTGACCAAGATAGAAAGTATAAGGTAGATGGATCCTGAGTTAACATGCTGCTCCTCAGGATTAAAGCCCTGAATTTGGCTGCTGCCAGATGAGAAGCCAAGACAGGACAGAGCTATTCCCTTCAGAATGTCAAAGTGACAGAGATGTCAAATAGAGAAGAGATGATGGTGGGTATGTCTTATCTACTGCTCCTGAGATAACTGGTAACATAAGAGACAGAGTATAGCAACACAGAAGCTCCTCCTCAAGCAGTGGGAGAGGATACTATGTTTTATGCCAGGGTTATAGCCATTTTGCAGCTTCATGAGGTTTACTGATCCGTGCAGCTTCCTTCTTGATCCAGGCTTACTGCCAGCATTGACAATATCATCTAACCTGTGCTTTAAATGGGAGCAAAACACCATCTACATCATTCTCCTGTGTGCCACTGGTTTCAGAAGTTAGTCCTAATCACCCCAGCCTAACTAACCACAAAGATTTCTTAGAGACTTTTCCTAAATGCTCATTTTTAATAAGTACTTCCAGTCAATAAAGACTTTGTTTTGTTTGCAACATTTCATTGTAACTTTCAATGTTTCAGCATATATTAAACATTTTATTAAAATGAATGTTTAACAAAATCAGTTTGAAATAAAAAATCAAAATATTCAGTTTGTCACTGCCAAAGCAGAACAACTCATTATCACAGTTCTGTCTTTCAGTTTTCTTTAGTCCTAAATTTCATTGAAATTGACTCTTTTTAAAATGTTTCAACACAAGGAAAACAACATCCTTCACTAAGAAAATCATCAAGAATATAATTTCTAGAAAAAAAAGTTATGACCAGTTGTACTGTGATTGATGGACATCCTTAGGTGTTGCTGAGGAAGAACCCAGTGACAGAAGATTGCCAGATAGTTTTCCTAAGTTCTTCGAAGTATAATTTAAACATTCAAGGTGGCATTAAATTGTTTGAAAGGCTGGATTTTCAGCTAAAAAACCAATGGATTCATCAAATCTAGCACCACTCTTCCCATTCATCACAGCTATACACACTACAGATAAGAATTTGGTCTGGACCTAGGATGAGCAAACATTTGTTAAGATAATTAATGTCAAAACACTTACAGAACCAGTTTCTTAACTCTTTCATTGTTCATTTTTTAGGCTACTGAAGCCTCTGATATATCAAATTTTTAGAAAAACTGTGGTCTTGCAAAAAAATTACTTACCAATTAATTTAAGACAGAGCATAATACTTCCAGAGAAGGAGAATTGTCATCAGAACAGGTTTGGAATATTTTGTAGGTTTTGTTCTTTCTTTGTTTTTTGATTGTTTGTTTGGTTTGTGTTGGGTTTTTTTAATGTCTTAATTTCAAAGATTTATTTGTTATGTTCACAAAAGGAGAGATTTTGACATCTTAGAATTCTTAAACTGATGTAAAAAAACTCCAGATGATATCATGACTAAATAAATAGGATATATTTTGTTGTCTGACACATATCCTTGACAGTAAGAAATCATCAGAAAGGTTTTCATTTTGGTAAAGGAGTTAGAAACTCTTTCAAGGCATATCATTGATGATGTAATATTTTCAGAGAAAGGTCCAAGGTACAGCAACTATTACTCAAATTTCCCCAGGAGTGAGCTGATCTAGTACATCACACCTTTACAAGTACCAGGAAGGAATTTATGTCTTGCTAAAATGAGTGCAAAGTTCTCATTGAGTCTGTGTAAACTGAGGGCTTTTGTGAAGTTTTTTCAAAACCATTGATTCAAATCCAAGTTAGGATGACTCTACCCTTCCTTTCCCTTTCTTACACACTTATTTCCAATTGAAGCAAACACCTGAATTAAAGAGGATGACAGTGCTCTTTGTCATTTCCCCAGTACTTTGTAACACCCACTGTTTGTGCAGACATGTCCTGCTGGTGAAACTTTTGGAACAGCTAAATTTTGCCCTTTTTGAAGGAGAATTTTGTAAAATCTGCCCCCTCCTTACTTACTGGCAACAGAATTCAGACCTGAAGCCCTACGAAATTCCACCTGACTGCATGCAGAAGCCTTTTTAAAGACCACTCTCCTAAATGAAAGGTTGTATCAAGTTGCCTCACTCTGCAGTGGGATTCTGTTCCTACAAAGGAGAAGAGGGCCCTCTCTACTGAACCTTGTAAGTTTATCCACTCTGTTGGCATGTAAGTAGAAGAACCAGCATCATTGCTGGTTTGGAGAGACTGAGGAGTCCGTTGAACACAGGGTGTCAGAGTTCAACAAGTTCATTGTGGTTCATCAAGTCCATCCCCTGCTGCCACATCAGCCCCATAAAATGTTTAGAATCAGGATGCTGAAACTTCATAGGAGGTTTTGGTTTATGTGTAACTGGAAGTCTCTTTCAGATCTTCACTGTTCTGATGGATAGACATATCTACCACCAAAATGAATTCATTATGGATTCACACCTATCTACAGATGTACCAAAATTTTCTTTGGTTTCAGTAGACCTACTCAGCCTCCTGATCTTACTGGACACGTATCCAGGGAGATTACACCCATCCTCCTCTCCGATTCCCTACCAACACAGTGACTTCACTTATTGGTGATACACTTAATTGAGTTATGTAATTCTAAGAGTTACTAGATTCTGGACTCCTTTCAACCCATAAAACCCTTGACCTTGGTGACTGATAGCTTTTATGCACTTCTTAAAAGGCTACCTGAAAGGGAGCTCTGAAGTTCTGACTCCTCAGACCGAAGGATATTCACCAAGTTTCCAGTGCCTCCCAGATCCCAGGCTCTTCAGTGCCTTACCAGCTCAGCCTGTGGGAAAACACAGAGGCTATCAAGCCTAAGAAACATATTTCCTTTCAAAAACAGCAAATGGTTTCTACTCTTGCCTAATTTAAAAGGAAATACTACAGTATTTCAATTTGGGAAACAAAAAAATTTGTAGGTTTCGTTTTCATTCAAGGTGATGCTTTTTAACAAAAAAATTATCATGAATTTTTCTGACATTGAAACTCATCATTACCTCAAGCTTAAAAAAAAAAAAAAAAAAAAAAAAAAAAAATCTTACAGATCTTTGTTTTAAACTAAATGGTTTCCTAGACATAAAGACCTAAACCGAGGTATTCTGACACGATTAATGGACTATATTTTCTGTGTAGAGAAACCACTAAATACATAACTTGCACTGCAAAGAAGTAGTAATTTTCTCTCATCATGTAGACAGGGACCTTTCCAGTAATTTAAAATTCCTTAAAGACTTATTTGATTTCTTATGTCTGGAGCAAAATTGTATTTTATTTTTTTTGGTTTAGCATTTTCTAAAAATAATGCTAGAAATCAAAGCAGTCCAATATTTATTGGAAACTTTCCCTATACTTTAAGTTGAGAAGGTTCCAGGTTTGCATTGTTATGGATAACTTATCCCGTGACTCTTTCTGATGTAATTATTGTTTTCCTTTAATTCCCTATAAGCAATCAATAAAAAAATTACAGAGTTTAAATCATGGCTACAGAATTATATGGGTTTAAATTTCATGGATGCTGAATTTGATTCCTTGGGAAAAGTAATGCAAAGGATGTGTCAACCCTAGTGTTTGAATGAGAGCTTCCTGCAAAGATGGAAGTCTCTTGCAGATCACATCTTCAGGAGTTTGTAGCTAGTGAATGTTTGTTAGACTGAGATGGAGCTTTTCACAGAGGGGAAAGAGGAGTTGCTCTGCCCTTGCTCTGAAGAGGAAAACTGGTGAAGAGTATAGGAAATGAATAACCAGACTTGCCTCTTTCAGTCCCATCAGAGGAATGGAATAATTACTTTTTAATTCCACAAGGACCAGGAGTCTTCTCAGAACACTGTGCAAGGTAGGATAAATCAAGTTATGCAAATAGGTTCCACATTGAAAAGGAAACTATAATGTTTAATACTGAGCATGGAAAACCCAACTTGGATCATCCCCATCTCCTGAAGAAATTA
This sequence comes from Sclerurus mexicanus, assembly GCA_013396755.1. Lineage (NCBI taxonomy): Eukaryota > Metazoa > Chordata > Aves > Passeriformes > Furnariidae > Sclerurus > Sclerurus mexicanus. The sequence goes on from VWZF01004271.1 coordinate 14,284, forward strand.
ACTCAGTATAGGAGTTCAACACTTTTGTACTAGACGTTTCAAGTTGTGCAGCTTGAAGCAGCTAGACACCCAACTTCCTAGTGGATGTCTTTTGGTGTCTCCTAAACAAGCAAAGAATCAGTCAAGAAAGATTAGTCAGACCCTGAAGGAAGCACAAATTTACTTTAAGCACATAGACATGTGACCAATCATACAATTACTTAATAGGGAAGTTTGCTTACGGCTTGCACCTTCTGATCCTCCCTCAGCAGCCCTTCCTGATGGGGTGTTGCCTACTTTATGTGCTGCATCAACAGCAGACATCCAACACCACCTGCAAGATAAACTGTTTTACAAGAGCTAAATGATTAAACTTTTGCATGGCTTTTGTGAGCCCGATTTGTTTGCCTGAGGTTTCCCTGACAAAAACACAATTGTGTAAAATACAGTGGTGCAGCAGATAGCATATTTCAGAGCACAAGTCTTATGATGAGTGGCAGAGGGAGCTGAGGTTGTTTAGCCTACAGAAAAGGAGGCTCAGGGGAGACATTATCACTCTCTATATCTACCTGAAAAGAGGTTGTAACCAGGTAGAGGTCAGTCTCTTCTCTCAGGTAACAGGTGACAGAACCAGAGAAAATGGCCTCAAGCTGTGTCAGGGGAGATTTAGATTGGATATAAGGAAAAGTGCTTACACTGAAAGAGTAGTCTGGCATAGGAAAAGGCTGCTCAGGAAAGTGGTGGAGTCACTATCCCTGGAAGTGTTTAAGAGACATGTGGATGTGGCACTGGGTGATATAGTTTAGTGGAGAACACAGTGGTGCTGGGTTAATGGCTAAGCTCTATGATTTTAAAGGTATTTTGCAACCTTAATGATCAGCTTAGTGGTATTGGGTTTCTCAGCCTTGCTGTAATAGAAAAGAATGCAGAAACCTCTTCTAACAGGTGGTGAGCTTCAAAAAAGTGCATGGTTTCTATACTAATAAAATCCTGAGAAAAAAGCTTGGCTTTCAGCTCTCCCTCAACAACAGTCTGGGGTCTTCCTCTTTCCACATGCTTCCCCCTAAGTTAGGTACAAGGCCCTAGCACTGAACATGCAGGACATTGTTTCAGTATCCTTTTAATGACATAAGAGAAAAAAGAGCTTGGTCCTTCCATGTACTCACATATGTATTTGAATATCACATCTACAAACATACATCTCTCATTCCAAACAATTTCTGAAGGAGTCCACTAAAGACAAGAAATGGTGGTTGAATGGCAAGCATGTATAAACTTGAAATTGTATTTCACAATGGTGAGGTTGATGCAGATGTCTTGACATTTGAAAATACTTCTCCCCCTCCACCATTTCAAACTACTGTTGGTAGGTTTGTCCCACCTGTCATTGCTTCCTGAGATATCTCTAATGCTACATAATTTAATCATTCCAGCTGATCTGTCAAGCAGTTAAGTGTATTATTAGTTTAAAGTGGATAGCAGTTTGCATTGAAATGGAAGATTTGGGTTTAGGTTTTTTTAATTATTAAGCACAGAAAAAAGAATTTAAATGGTTGTTCAATTTAAATAGTCATATTTCCTTATCTACTGCCTTAGTTCTATTCAGAAAGGTGCTCCAGTATCCACCAGCTTGTTAGTAATACTCACAGACCTATAGTCAAAATCTGAGACAAGTACATTCTTGGATAAAGACAAATGGAAAAGAATGTATCTCCACATTTCTTTTGAAGTCTTATTTGACACCTGGATGACAAATTCAAGTATACATGGAAGGGTGCAAAACAGCCACACAAGATTTTTTAATTAATTTATCAAGTTCAGTAGTGCAAAGGAAACTATTTTAGGAGTGAGCTAAGGCAAATATTAGTACTATACAGGGGTTTCAGTCTTATTTTGTGTAAATGCTCCATGAGATTCCTTAAGAAAGGAGCTCTAGGGATAATATTTTCAGTGGTACCTAGTGACTTAGTGATCTAAAGTAATGGGAGTCGTGGCTAAGTGACTAGGCACCACTCTGAAAATGCACCCTTACAACCTTGCTGGCTGATTTCCCCCAAGGCTGAGTCTGCCCTGATCCAGCTGTTTCAGATATCAAGTAGAAAATTAAAAACTATTCTAAACTGTGATGGGAATCCTGCTGTGCTATGAAATCACATCAACCTCTGCACTGATGTTAGTATTTAATTATTAAAAAAAAGTTCACTGCAGCACATCCTAGAAAATTCTACATCTTAAATAAATCACTAAATTTCTCAGGTGCTGGAGTTGATCTTGTCTTCTGAAAGCAGAATCCTTTCCTGTTTTTTAATTTGCTTATTTCAGGTGAAGTTGTCCATGCAGAGTGAAGTAAATCCTTCACCCATTTGTGTTCTATTGATGCAGCAGAAGTGATCATTTGATCTTTCCTGTATAAAATGGATGCCTTACCAGAAGGCAATTGGTAAGTGCTTATGCATGGGAGTTGTACTGCTATGGCATAAAATTCAAAATGAGGGTATTGAGTTGGGATAGACACAAATCCCTGAGGAACGATCCTGCTCCTCTGCAAATGTCCTTCTTGTTTCAGTTTACAAGCTCAAGTTTGGTAGAGACTGTTAATGGTTTCTGCCCTCCTTCTCTAACCACACAGCCTGAAAAGACATATCTACACAGCTTCACACAAGCAGGTTTGGCTGTGTATTCCTCTCCCTAACCCTTCTTTAGATTTGTGTTCCATCTGTCCTGATTTATATTGCTTTGGAAATAGCTTAAGACACACAAGGAAAAGTTGATCTCTTTTCAGAAAGAGAACAGACTTCATACAGAAGTATGTGCAGTTAAAAAACATAATTTTAATTGTTGGAGCATTACTTGCCATATAGTGAAGAGGTAAGTATATACCATTGTTTAAACATGACTCTGCACCCACCATTGACACCTTGCTGGTGTCTATTGTAGCCTGAAAAGGTTTTTCCTTTGCCTTTCTGCTGGGCTGGCATTGGTTGGGCCACAGATAGCCATCAAGGTGCTCTACCACTTCCCTTCTCAGCTGGACAAGGAAGAGAAAGTAAGATAGAAAACAGGTTGAGATAAGGCAGTTTACTAAAACAAATGCAAAAGTTTGTGAGCACACAAGTAAAGAGGGTAAAAAAAAGTTTACTCTTATTCTCTACTTCCCATCAACAAGTGATGTCTGGCCACTTCCTGGGAAGAAGGGCTTCTGCACACATAGTGGTTGTTCTGGAAGACAAACATTGTAAATAACAAATGCTTCTCTTCCCTCCTCCTTCCCTTAGCTTTTAAATCTGAGCTGACATCATATGGTACGGAATATCCCTTTGTTTAATTTGGGTTGGTTGGCCTTGTGTCCCATCCCAGGACCTTGCTTGCCCCCAGTCCCTTGATTGAGGGTGGAATGTTGGGTGACAGTGCTAATGTAGTGCCAACTCTGCTCAGCTGTAGCCTAAACACTAGTGTGTTATTAACACCTTTCCAATGCAAAGCATACCGCAGTGTGGGCTGCTATAGGCAAATCTACTTAATCTCACCCAGACCCTCTCATGAGTCCTCTGTACAATTTTCTGCAGACAGTTATTGTGATTTAAAATTTTATTTAGCCTTCATGTCTGTAGTCTCTTATCATCCAAAAACACATTCATGTTAATGCATAGTTTTCATCATGTTGCACTTTTCTCAGCCATGCATTCTTTTAATAATTTCTCTCAGTTTTGTATCTGAGAAGCTGTATGAAGTGGATGCACACTGGATTAATTGCAGACCAAATCTCAAGGAGATAAGTATTCTACTATCATACCTTTCACGTGGGACAGCCTTCAGTGTTGAACTAGCAAAAGCGAACCAGAGAACATCTTCCATTTATCTCTGCAATCTTTAGTATTCGGTACCAAATTTATCTTTGGTAAGCTGTAACCACCCCCAAGGTCAGAACTATGTGAGAAGCTAAGACTATACCTATCTATCTATCTATCTATCTATCTATCTATCTATCTATCTATCTATCTATCTATCTATCTATCTATCTATCTATCTATCTCTCAAACAACATAACAGTTTCTGCAGAAGCTTGTGATGTTTATGGCTGAAAGCTTTGCTGCTGGAAATAACACATGTCCAGCCAGTCACTGACAGCAAAGAGTATCGGCCACCAAAAGCAGAGAGGCAGCTTAAGAGCAGCAGAAAAAATTGCTTTGATAACAAAAACCAAAGTAACTGTAATGCAGCATCCACTGAAGTTCAGAAATATCGACAGATGTCTGATAAGGCAGAATCACTTTTCTCTCTCTGAAAAGAAGTCACATACTCTGATCTGCATCCAAAATATGATTTGTGTATGTAGCAATGATGGAATGAGATCTTGTGCTGGTTTAAAGCTAAAATGTTGGGACAAATGAACACAAATTAAAAAAGACATTACAACTCAGATACAATTTAATAAAAAGATTACAATAAATACAATGATACAGAGAAAAAATTGGGTTTGACCCACAAAACCCACATATATAACCCAGCACCCTGGGGCATGAACAGAACAGTGTTCATAAACCCCTGTGCTGAGAGCCCTGTACTCAGCTCCCCCTGAGTACAAAGTAAAAGGAAAGGAAAGCCTGTTTGTGAGGATGATGGTCGCAGTCTGGTCCAGAGTGACAGTCACAGTCCTGTTGAGGTTCTGCTCCTCTGGATCCAACGAGTGGTACCAGAAGTCCCCAAATCCTGAAGATTATATATGCTAGGATTCAGGTGAGAATTCCCAGTGCCTGCCCCAGAGTGAGGAGTTTCATAGTGGGTGATTTACTCTGTGAGTCACAGCATATTTTGGAATCCTTGATGGCCCATTAGCAGACATGACCCCTCAGGCTGTTTGTGAAGGTGCTAAGTCCTCCCTGGAGGGGAGATCTCACAGGCTGAGACATTGGTGTGAAGACAGGAACACTTCCCTATCTCACAGGGTCCTT
>VWZF01004271.1:19232-81466 GCA_013396755.1 Sclerurus mexicanus
AGAGGCAGCTTAAGAGCAGCAGAAAAAATTGCTTTGATAACAAAAACCAAAGTAACTGTAATGCAGCATCCACTGAAGTTCAGAAATATCGACAGATGTCTGATAAGGCAGAATCACTTTTCTCTCTCTGAAAAGAAGTCACATACTCTGATCTGCATCCAAAATATGATTTGTGTATGTAGCAATGATGGAATGAGATCTTGTGCTGGTTTAAAGCTAAAATGTTGGGACAAATGAACACAAATTAAAAAAGACATTACAACTCAGATACAATTTAATAAAAAGATTACAATAAATACAATGATACAGAGAAAAAATTGGGTTTGACCCACAAAACCCACATATATAACCCAGCACCCTGGGGCATGAACAGAACAGTGTTCATAAACCCCTGTGCTGAGAGCCCTGTACTCAGCTCCCCCTGAGTACAAAGTAAAAGGAAAGGAAAGCCTGTTTGTGAGGATGATGGTCGCAGTCTGGTCCAGAGTGACAGTCACAGTCCTGTTGAGGTTCTGCTCCTCTGGATCCAACGAGTGGTACCAGAAGTCCCCAAATCCTGAAGATTATATATGCTAGGATTCAGGTGAGAATTCCCAGTGCCTGCCCCAGAGTGAGGAGTTTCATAGTGGGTGATTTACTCTGTGAGTCACAGCATATTTTGGAATCCTTGATGGCCCATTAGCAGACATGACCCCTCAGGCTGTTTGTGAAGGTGCTAAGTCCTCCCTGGAGGGGAGATCTCACAGGCTGAGACATTGGTGTGAAGACAGGAACACTTCCCTATCTCACAGGGTCCTTAAACACCCAGCTTGTAGCCTGAGGTGTCAGGTGTGCCCTGGTCAGATGCTGCAAATGATCCATTATTAACAGTTCATCAAAAATGACATAAAAGGTGTAGAGTACACAGATTTGGTTACACCTACACAGTGATAAACTGGTTCCTGCCACTGTAACTGGGACCGATCATTTATAATTACTGACCCTTGTCAAAATATTCAAATAGGATTGCATTCTCTCCTGCCGGACACAGAAATCAGACACATTTGGGTCGAATGCAGTTGCAGGTCTCAGATATGAACTTAGATTTGCAACCAAGGAGTGTGACATACCAAACTGTATGAAAAAAACCCTGCCTTATAGTTTCTTTTCCATAGTCTATTTGCTTACCCTGTCTCTGAGAAAACTGGGGTGAAGTATTGCTTTGATACTTCAAATAATGATGTGTCTACAAAAGAACAACAGTAAACCTCAGAGGAAACATAAATTATATTATAACAACCAGACTAGCTCTTGTTCCTGCTGGTAAGCATGTAGCCCATCTGTAGATGACACCTACATACCCAGCAGTTGACTCCATGTTCTGGTTTCCATTAAAGAAAATCTTAGTTTGCAACATATCAAATGGGTGCTCAGGTTATCAGGGAATCAGAAATTTGGAGGACAACAAAGAGCACAAGAAAAATTGCATTTATAGTCATGACCAGAAGACCAGACAGGACTTTTGAGAGCTTTTTGTCCTTCCAAGGGCTCCATCAGTTTATGTGCTGACTTCCTGGGCAAGGCTGAGTGGAAAGGTGCCTTTCATTACCCCAGAGAAAAGAGGCTTTCTTTAACATAAGTCATTTTAGAGACCCAGTTTACAGTACAGAGACATAAATTGTTTCACTGGCAAAGATAGGCAGGAACAGAGGAAGGCTATAGCTGTGCCTTTGTTGCTGCCAGCAGAACGAGCTACTCCAGGCTAGTCAAGCTCTGCTATTCCCTTTCCATCAAATTCACTCACTGGGCTTCATCCATAGACTTAGGTATACAGTAAAGATATTAGAAAGACAACCCATCAGGTTTCATTTGTGGTATATGCAAAGTAAACCAGCAAAAATGGAAGGTTAGGCTTGCATGTGTTTGTAAGTACATATGTCAGAGCTGACACAGAGAGCTATCACCCCACACAGAAGCAGGTGCCAGGAGCAGGAATGGAGTAAAGACTGCAAAAATAAGTAAAGAATGTGAGATTTTCCAATTTCCCTCTGACAATAACCATATCAACATTCTAGTGATGCCTAGTTTGTTTGCATGAAAGTCAAAGTATTTGCTTTTGACACTGTATGAAAGAAAAAGCAATAGCCAGAGGGTATTACAAGAGGGTAAAGAGTAAATCTACAGCAACACTGGCTTTGGCACATCTGGGACCATGAAACAAAGGTTAGTGTCTTGACAGTGTGCTGGAGGAACTCATGCAACCTTCTGCACACAACCAAACCGCTCCAAGAGGATGTTTCTTATCCAACCCAGAAGTGTCCTGGCTTGGTCAAGTACTGGGCAATAGGAATATACAGTGCTCAGCAGGAGCTAACCCCAAAGGGGACCCTGCTGGCCTGGAACAGGGAGACAAATGTTGATTGAATAAGGCATGGTTCATAAGACTTTTGTCTTCACTCTTCAATATGGGATGGTTGGTTTTGTTATAAAACTAATTAGCATACATGTGGAAGTACTTTGTGAAAGCAGCTTAATCCCAAACAAATGTGAAAATAAGCCTGTATTGTTTCTACGGACTGATTTACATTAATTATCTTCTACTTTAAAAAAAACCTCACAGACCTTTTTTTTAAATCGTTTCTTTGTGAAAAAATTAAGAACAGAACATGTCTGTTAAATACTGTACATACAAATTTCTAGCATTTCCAGCAAGGATGTATTCTCCAAAGGCAGAAAGCTTTGGTTTTAAGTCAAAAATGTTGCTACCCAACCAGCTAAACTGACACCTCAGTTTATGTCTAGCTATCCAAATTACTAGCTTCATTCTCAAAAAATTATAATCTTTTGAGAACCAGACTTATTTTTAGGAACCTATATATGGATTTAGGTGCCTAAACTTAGCCTGTGTTTTTTTGTTTGCTTTTTTGTTTACTTTGTTATCTACAGTGTTGCTCATTTGCCCACATAAAAGACTTCAGGGGAGTTTGTGATTTCAGAAAAAGACTGATTCATACAAATTTAACCAGCAACAATTTAGTGACTTTGGGCAGCAAATATCCATAATGAAATCATGTGGATTTTTCAGGGTGTACGTCTGTGTTTAACTTTTGCTCTGAGCATGACCCTTTGCCAGATCCCAGTCCTTTAGTCATCCTTCAAGGGATGGAAAGCATTCTTTCTCTGACACATGTGTTGGAGCATTTTTCAAGTAGTTTTGGTCAGCGGAGGGGGTGACCTGTGTCTAAGCCTAACATGGAGCAGGGGCTCAGCTGTGCATACAGCTGGACCTGGGAGTATGCAAGATATAGAGACTCATTTTTACACAGCTAGGATCCACTATATCCCTCATCCTTTTTAAGAAAGGCTCCTTCCCTTGTGAACAAACAAAAAAAAAAAAGGTATCCCTCAATTATTTCAATTATTTACCTAAATCAATATTATCTCATGGAACAATTCTCACAAAATGACCATTGAGTAAACATCCCAGATTGTTCCACTTTGAAGCATTTCAGACACTGCCTGGCAACAGCAGAATGTTATAAATTCATAGACCTGCCTAATGTACCTGCTTCCATCTGTGCTGTGAAGAAGAGGTAGGAGTGTCCTGCAGGACTCCTCCTGCCTGTGTCCCTCTGCCACCAGCATCAAGGGACAGGCAAAGAGCATGGAGAAGCACCTGTGGATCTAAGCATTATCTCCGCCTCCTAGTGAGAAAGAACAGAGAAACAAGAATCTTTTCCCTCAGGTAGCCCTGACCAGAGTATGCATGTGGCTCCTTCATGTTGGGGGAAAAAAGCTCATTTTGTTTCATGACTGCTGCCTGTATCTCTCTTGAGTTGGAGGTCATGGGTTAAGGAGGAAGGTGTACATTGGCAGACTTGCCTTGCAAGAAGAGAAGTGAAAAAAATGAGACATGAAGCAAATGTATGATTCTGGGGAGGAAGATGGGCTTAGCCTCGCAAAATCATGCCAATGTGTACCTGAATGTTCAGGTACCATCACAGCTGTCTGTGCCTCTGAGTCCCAGTAGGGACACATAACCCTGGATCCTTTGTAATCTGGTAGCCAGAGCACCTAGGCTTGACCACTGGTAGTGTCATAAAGTAAATGAAGTCATGCATGTCTTTTGTTTTAAACAAATTCCTAGACTTGAGGGAGGTCAGATTGAGACACAATAAACAAACCAAGCTTTCAGATCTCTTAAGTAAAAACAAACTTAACACAAATATTATTTGCCTCTACATAGATCCTATAGGAAGACTCACCACAGCGTAAAACCTGCAGATTTTTGCAGGACATAGTTTGCTGACAGTCCGATGATTTTCTCTGTGGCACACATTTTGCAGCAAGACGGTGTTGGGCTTGAATAAGCTCAGCCACTGCAGATCTATGATTTTGCTGTTCTGGAAACGGTGCATTCCTCACAGAGATGCTGTTACATCTGCAAGGAAAAAAAAAAAAAAAAGACGTGGTATCAGGAATAAGTATGAGGAAGATTTTCCTCTCAAAAAGGGAATATTCTGTAAAATCCTTTCTTCCCATCCCCTGGCCTACTTTTATTCAAATATGAAATCCGGTTCTCCCTTTGACTTTATTGTCTCAAATCCTCCATTTAAAAACAGAGCATATTGGCTGTGTTTATAGTTTTCACTAAAGAAATCTCCACATTTTCTTCACTTGTCAGTCCTGGGTAGAGAACCAACACACTCCCATTTCCAACAAAACCCCAGTTGTTAATAGATTTTTGTGTATATTTCATTTAAAGCCCTACTGTGTTTAAACACTTTGGGTGATGAATGTAAAAATAGCTGGCAATCTCAGAAGTGAACATTTTATTTGTAATACGGGTGATCTTACTATGCGCCACAACATTTTTTTTTGCTCATCATTTATTAATATTTTATATAGCTCATCAAAAATGAAGGTTGAGGTCAATAATTGCTGACATATAAAAGAACAAGGAAAAGGACAAGCAAGGACATTTTCAAGAGGATCATGATCTAGCAAAAGCAGTCTCAGATTTTCTTTGCACACCTTGAAAAATAGTGATCACTAAAATGAACAAAGTCAAGGAAAAAGGATAAAAACCTCCTTTTTTCTTAATAATCAACATGTTTTCCAGTTTCATGTATATTCACATGTGCTTCAGAAAGCATCTGGATTTTTATTGGCATCCGTTTTGACTTATCAGTTTAATTCTGAAGCCTCTCTCTTTGCTTTGGTGTTGGGGAGCTTCATCTTCTCCTCTGAGCACATTGGTGAGCACAAGAGCTTTTTTCTCCATTTGGCTTACAGCCCCACATCATGCATTATTGACATGACTGTGTTTAATAATAATTCCTGCTGATTCTGTTGTGGAAAAACTTACTCTTCATAAGCTGACTAACTTGTGGTGCCAGTGCATGTGTGTATAGTTTTTCGGTTGTTTGTTTTTGGTTTTTGGGGTTTTTTTAAGGGACTTGAGTCCTGGCTTAGGAAAGACTGATAGAGCACGTGCTAAAAGCTAAACATACTAGTTCCCACCTTCATTCAGCAAAGCACTTAACTATGTGTGAGTCTGGCTGGCTTCAAAGGGACTTATGTGCAAGCTGAAGTGCTTGTTGATTTAGAGCCTCACAAACCAAGCCTCTCAGGAGCAAATTCTAGCTCACATACTCTCTCAATCCTACTTACAGCTCCATTCCCAACAGCAAGATTTGTGATTTACACTATAGTAGACACTAATTTACAAGTTAACACATTTCCACTGGGTAAATACAATTGTGTATTTCAGAAAACTATACTAAAGATATGATCAGAACTACCTGTCCAGAGCAGTCAGTGGTCGACTTAATCTACATTTCTGTGTCACTTCATAATACAGTGAGGGATGAGGGGAGGAAGGAGAAAACCTATTAAATGAGTCCATAATTGTTACGTGAAGGATGCCAATGGTTACATTTAAATTACATCATAGTTTTCCTCTAATAAATACACCTTCTCCAAATATCAAAAGTGTTTCTACCTTCAATAAAAATAGAGGAACAAGAACTATATTTATATATGCTGTGGCATTTAACACATACCTTTTTAAGTAACTGTATGGCATTGAAATACTAAAGTACAATTCCCATCACAGCTTTTTCAAAGTTTACATCAGCTATTTATAAAAATAAACAAATATAAAAGCTGATGGGGTCTGGAGGGAGGAGTCAAAAGTGGGAATCAGGTCCATTTGACCATGAGAATGATTTAGAATAGTAACCAAACTTAAACTGCAACAAATGCTTTCCATTACATGATTCCTTTTTCTCCAGAAGAAGGACTTATTTCAAAAAACTGGACTGCCCTGCATTTTCTTGATTTGTAAGCTCTTAGCATCATTTTAGGGTGCCAGTCCTTCCTATTAAGAAGGATTTTCAAAAACTGTTCTTATTAGACCTGGGGCTGTCAGGGCATGCAGTGAAAACATACAATTTTTTTTTTTTTTACTCTAGGAAATATGATTCTGTAATGAGCAATAGGCAATAAAGTAGCAAACCTATCTAGTAATTCCTTTTTAAAAAAGTGCTAATTTACGTGTGCATGCCTTACCAAACTATTTCTCTTTGATTTTAAAATCTCTTTAGTCAAAGATAATTTCAAACACCAGGTACATGACTTCATGTTTGGAACACCTGAGCAAGTAACACTACTGTCTCAGATCATTCCCCAGATACTACATGTGCAAGTATTAAATACAGGCTTAAATCCACAAAAGAATGCCAGGTAACATGCAATCCTGACAGAATCTATAGCTCCATAAAGTTTTCTGATTTCTTTATAAAACATATGAGAATGAAAGGGCACGTTGTACTTTCAATGAGGCAGTTGGAAAAGTCTTTCTCTTTCTAAAGAAAAAAAATAAGCTTAAATCTTGTTCCTTTTTTTATGTTCTAACCCATCTTCCTGAGCCTGCTGTTTGGCTGCTCTCCCAGGATGGCTGGAAATGTTGTTGTGAGCCAGGGCATCCTGTTTGCTGAGCAAGGCACTAACAGCTGTCACATAATGCACAGGCATCTTCCCTACAACCATTACCATCTTCACTCTGTTTGGAGAATATGTTGGTGCCAGAGACAGCCCTGGAGGCCTTTTCAAATGTACCATTTGTGGAAGAGGTACCAGTTTTTATGTGCCCCTTTGTCCGTGTTGTAAAATATGCAAAATAGCATGTTGCCTTCTTTTATATGGCACTTCAGTCTACCCATGCAAATTCCAAACCTCAACACTGGTTTTCAGATTTCCTTTAGGAAACAAATCACCTACAATTAATTGTACAACCATCTTCACTGCCTGACTGATTCCAGCCCAGAATCTTTGCAGAGGATGGATGACTCTGTATCAGCACCAATATCAATGCATCTCCCTGGTATCAGGGCTAGTAAAACCTAGCCAACTGCATTATTTCAAGACTTGTTAACAGGGTAGGTTGCTGAGAAAAACTTCACTGTTGTAGAGCTAGCAAAAGAAAGAAGTAGAGCAGTGTTTTTTCTGCATGCACATGTGTACTTACATGCATGTAGTTAATAATAAGATGGTCCTGCCATTAAAAAGCTATCTCGTAAAACATTTACATATACCAAACTGATTAGTTATTAATTTACTTCCCAACTATTTTCCTGAAAGGACTATTTACTTCTCATATCTATTAATAGAAGTGACCTAATTGAAAGCTAAGCTTGTGGCCCCATGCTTTCTAGGTTTGGAAACAAAACCTCCCTTCTCCCTGCTAGATCAAACATCACAATGTCAAATGCTCTGCAGACATTTCCCTCAGGAATATGAAAGGCTAATTAGGGTGAGCTTCACCATAAAGAATACAGTTGTTAAAACAGCTTTTGTACACACTGGAATAATGATCATTCTCTTACACACACGGTGATTTGTTGCTGCAATTTGCAGCCATATATCTCTTAGGAGCTAATTCGGATGTTGTTATTTATTGCACGTATGATTATTAATGAAATCTTAGCAACTGCTGGAAGTGACTTATTTCACCTCAGGAAGTCAAGTATTTTAGTTCAGTGTTTACAGATCTAAGGAGGCATCAATTTCTGCAGAAAATCAGTTCTCTATTTGACCTCCCCCACCTCTATAGTAAGGTCTGAACTATCATCGCTTACAAATATTTTCTCTTACTGTAAAAACACTTGCCATTATGAAACAAGAAAAAACTCCACAGTTCTTCCTTCATATCAAAAATAATTGTTACACCAGGAAGAAATAAAAAAGAAGAAGAGGGTTTTAAATGCCTCTGAAAAGGAGAGAAAAGCAGTATTGCCAATATTGACCCTCTCTATATAAATATATATACATAAATAAATAACTACCTGTGTAGAATATCAGACCAAATTCCCAGATCACTTGCAATATTTTACAGGAAAAGAACAAGTTGAAAGTACTTTTTTTTTCAATTAAAGATGTTGCTGATCTGCAGAAGCATTTGTGGAAATGGAAACCTTACAAGATCACTTACATATTTCACAGTACCCTTTCACCCAATTTCTTATGCTTTTGTGTCTTGTGTCTCAAAAATCAGTACTTTCTGTTCGATGACATTCTATCAAGTTGTTGCTGAACCTACGTTAAAACTGAGATCTTCTCTGTTAATATCTGAAGGGAAAAAAATTAGTGTAATCCAGAAAATCAGATGAACTCAGTCTGCCTAAGTTTGATACCAGTTGAACACTCAGTTTTAAAGTGTAGCCCTTATTGCATATGTATACCTTTTAGAAGACTGTGAAAAATTCATGGGAGTTCAGATGACTCCTAATAAAACAAAGACCAGTGAGTAGGTCAGACTCTTTAGCACTTGCATGAAGTCATCTTGTTTGCAGCAGTCTGGTCCAAAAATTCACTTGGAGTGGATAGTGGGAATTCCTGTGAAGGAAGCAAACTTGAGCTCCGAACATGGCCTTCCTGTAAATTTACTGCTAGGAAACTGATAAAACAAGAAAAAGTGTGATAATGGCAAATTTTTCAAGGGATAGAAAGCTGCAGAATTTTACAGACTACACAAGGTGTTAAAAGTAAAATCTAAATATTATGCTTTACATTTATCTAATAACCAGCAATATACACAAATACTTAGATATCAGTGCATCTAAAACATGTAGTTTTATATAATTTAATTAAAATTATCCTGATGGTTTTAGTAGACCTTTCATGATCAATGTCAAATAGCAGTACTAGAACAAAGGGAAAAAGAAAATAAGATCCAGTGTTCAAAAATGGATTATAGCTTGCAGAGCTATGTTAATTTCATCTGTATATTAATATGTTAATGAAACATACAGTGATCTCTAGCTAGCATATTACATAATTTCATCACAATAGTTAACTGCAGCTTACTTTCTTCTTTTAAGGATGAGAGCATGTGAATAATTTGATTTCAGCCCCCAAGTGCTTCATGGCTATTTACTGTAGCAAAATAACTAAAAATATAGTACTATTGATTATTTCATTTGGTCTATAAGTATTATTAGCTAACCTGAGTTATATTAGTCTAAATTGATAGTAATGGTACCAGAGAGTACAGAATCTGGTTTAGGATATATGATGGTTTAGATCTGTGACTATTTTTCTAAAATTAAAATAAAATTAAATTCAGTTGTGTATTATTTCAGGCCCTATCTTGTTTGCTCATGGGTTTTTAAGGATTTGCATAAATGATGAAAGCTAGCTGTATTTGCATAAGTGTGCATGCAGACAGCATCACAGAAACTCACATATATTTATGCCCATATCATACATATGTTGACAAAATTACTTTTCCACACATCCTGCTGTTCTGCAAAAAGGTACACAGGCAGCAGCTATACTATGTGGTCATAGTAGAAGACATAGTTTAAGACATGGAATAAGAAAGATGTAAGCATTCACAGTTTTCTCAAATAGTACTTAAAGGATTCTTGCTGTAATGCTTTTCTTCTATAGACGTCACAGCTGACCAATTTTCAGTAACAAATGAGAAAAAAAGCAAAATCACAGATACATCTCCAACATAAAAGACAGCAGATTTGTCAAAACATTTGTTGTGAATTATTTATCTGAATGTGATGCTTCATAGTTTATTTCTTCAGCGTAATTTGAAAATCACCTAAGGAGAATTATCCAAAATCTCAAAGATTTGACTTGTTAGCATCCTAATATTTGCATACCTATATATTGTGCTTCAATATACATCTGTGTCCTGATATTTTTCACAAAGTACCCAGACCCACATACTAGTGAGAAAAAATGTAAAATGCTCAAGTATCTTCAATTATAACAAAAGTAGGCTAGAGAGGACAACAAGTAATGCCACAGGAGACACAAGCCCACCTTGATGCAACCACTTACATTGTAAAGGAATGCCATACCATTCCTTGTAGTTCAACATTATGCCATGACATTGTCAGGTTTATGTAGGAAAACACATCTTTACATCTTCTGTCCTTAGACCTCCACAAAGGATAAGGTTGGTATATAATTTGCAGGGGGGATTGTTGCTTTGTTAGTTTTTGGGTTATTGTTTTGGTTTGGGATTTTTTGGGAAGCTTTTGAAGAAAAAGTACTGTAATGTTAGAATGCATATGAAGTACATTATTCCCAAAAGACTCTCTAAAGATTTTGGGGCTGAGTAACAAGAAGAAATCCCCAAGGATTGACTATACCAGTATAACTAAGCAGACAAGATTTGAAGAAAAAGCAACAAATCTACTTATCTAAAGACTATGAAAACAGGAGTAGATAAAATAAGTGAATATCAGAATAGAAAAGACTTCAGGAGTTTGCAAGCAGATGTCAAAAACATACCATAAAATGTCAAGAAAAGTATAACAAGCACTGGTTGCAGAGATTAGGGTAATAAATAAGTGTATGATGAGCACTCTATGCTAGGTCTTGGTCTCCTAGAAGCTGCTTTGCAAGTACCACTGTGACAAAAAAGCCTCAAACCCTCACCACTCCCATGACAACAACAACACAAAACAACAACAGCAACAAAGACAACAATGAGCAATATGTGCAGATGATCTTGGAGTCAGAATGTAAACATGGAGTACTAGGCAAATAAAACCATGGCTAAAACATGCCTCTGGAAAATCTCAGTCATTGTTTTATCAGAGCCTGGACCAATTGTTCTGCTCTTTAGGAAGGAGAACAAATCAGCAGCGATTTTCCAGAAGGTATAATGGAGAACTTGAAGAAAATAATTATGGTGAACATTTGGAATTGCTTTCCTGAGCGTCTGAATAAGAAAAGAGGTTTTAGAAGTGCACGTTCCTATGTGGCACGTAATAGCAGTTTTGTGTGTATGGCACTTGCACAGCAGCAAGTTGTGCTGTGTCAGGAGTGATGCTGGCTCCAAAGTATTGAGTCATGCTAACACTCTCCTGTGGAAAATTCCCATGGTCTCAAGGGAGCACTATCAACCCAAGGAGTTGTTCACCCTCTCCCTGGAGTCCCTGAAATGAGCAGAGACAGTAAATGGCTGAAATTCAGGAGCTCTTGAGCTGGAAACTCATTAAAATGACAGCATCAGTGATAAAAAGAGCAAGCTTTTAGACAGTATTTTAGATGCGGTCTCATCAGAATGTCTATAGCATACACTGAGACGCTACTGTGTGTCTGTAATGTAGTTATGGGATATCCTGGATCATCATCAGCATCTCATTGTGTACTCTGCCCTTTGCTCACATATTCAATATTAAACATGGAAGGCAAGAGTATTAATTTCTTCCCTGTAAACCAAGGGGAGCACAAGTTGCAGTGGTGTTACATAATGTCCCTCCTGGCCTCCACCACTTGAGCTGGACCACAGCTGTATTGGAGCACTGTGGGGTTATGCAAAGACGTGAATTTGGAAGGATGAATGCACCCTGCCCCTCTTGTAGAACTCTTTTCAGGGGCTGGCCAGTATCTCATCCTTCAAAACACAGCTTGGTGCAGAGACCTTTCAGTTTCAAAATTTCCAGTTAATTTGTGGTGACTCATCTTTCTTTGCTTATGGTCACTGATGTGTTCTTGGCTAATAGAAAACCAGTGCCTTATCTCATGAGGAGAAAGCTCATGCTTCATTTCAAAACTGCCATATAATGGCTAGACTCAGCACACAATTTTTGTTTGACTAGTGTGCTTGGCACTGTGATCACCACATGGAAACTGATTCCTACTCACCCATGTCATGTAGTGCACCATTATATCCATAAAATAACTACAGGTTTCCTATTCAGCAGTGCACGCTCTTAATTTAGTATCAGATTATATATTCCACTGATATGTAAAACAACACAAATATGAGAGGTAAATAAAAATGCATAGTCCCTGCTTAAAGAGGTTATTTCTACAGAGCATGGATGCACATCAAGACAGCACCATACTTGGTGCTACATTGTGAAGTTTTCTAGCACAAGCAGAAACTGTAGATTTGATCTAGCAAATATTTTTTGTCACCAAGCACTAAATGCTCTTATAGGTAGTCCTACGGACTTATAGACAGCTTTAGGGAAGCTCAGATGAATTTCAAGTGGGTCCGTTTGTTGAGTGAGCAAACCTAATTAATTTTGAATTGCCATGGGTTACAGAATATGCATTGCTACCACAGCTCTGCTGCTCTTAAGTTGCTAAAGGCGGGCTGGTTTTGTGCCTTTAAACCTAAAGTGCCAGTTATATCAGTCCAAGCTTTTCCAGTCTTTGAAGGAGCTCCTAATGCAAATACTTGTGCCTTTTGGGGAACTTACAGGAGGAAAATTCCCTGAGTCTTAGCTGAAAATCTTAGGTTCAGGAGGTTGATACTGCAGCTACTGTATCCACACATAGAGCACATCATCCTAAATGAGAAAGAGTGGTAGAGACCTGGCACTGTGTGGTGCACCAAACTTGCCACAGCAGCTGTGCAAAGAAGGGGGAGACTTAATTTCTTCTGATAAACACAAAAAGGCAGTTAATTCTTCCAACCAAAATAGTAGGAGAAATATAGGGGTAGGAGATTTTTAGATGAATGATACAGTTTAGCCACCACTTAATTTGCATCACCCAGCTTACTGAAATCTAATTGCCTTTCCTCCAGTTGGTTAATATGCTTAACGAAGTAGGTCTGAATTCACAGTCCAGAGACCCAACAGAAGAAACATGATTAAAAGAGAATCCCAAAACTATACAACTTGGACCCGATAAGAAATAATAAGTTAAAGAAGGCTCTGCATTATTTCCAGGAATAACTCCTTTCATCTCTTTGGTGTGCAAGTTATGCAAACTTAGATTCCCCAAGAGATCAGCAAATAACCTAAAAGAATACAGTTGATGGCAAGGAAGCCTTTGTTTGATCTCCTTACACACCATTTCTGATTTGGTCTTGATAACTTCAGAGAGACTATATATTAATTTACTTCCACAATGGGGTCTTGCATATGGCACGGTCTGTCTCATTCTGACAGTTTATTTTCCATGGCCTATTAAATTTCCTAGTGGAAACATTGATGAAAGATGCCAAGCAATCCTATGGTTGTAAGAGTTGGTGCATACGTTTCCCCATTCCATGCACATTTTTAAAGAAATGCATTCAGAAAAACATACCAGACAATAATTCATCAAAAATAATGCAATCAAATAATTGTAATCTGGGGAATTTTTCTTCAATAAAGACTGAAAGAACAAACCCAATAAAACTGAAACTGTCTTTTATTGAGAAATGACATTATTTCTAGATGACTAGTAAATGCTGGCGAAAGGAAAAATGAGGCTTGTTAATGATGCAATGCTTGGAATCAAAGAACATTAAGTCTAACACTGAGTTAAACACAAAGAATTGCTGTAAGAAGCGAGAAGCTCTGAAAGAAATTGAAGAGTCTGAAACCTCATCTTTCTAGCCAGAGAATGGTTAGAGGTCTCAAAAGATCTAAAATAAATTCCAAAAAGCTATAAAAACAAGAGAATGGAAACCACATGCAACATAATGGAGTCTCAAAACACCAAAGAACCTCAGTCCAATATAGATAGATTACACAGATGTATATAGCTTACTTTCAGCTTGGATGAGTTTTGAACATTTATATACAGAAAGCTTTTTTCTTTTCTTTTTTTTCTTTCTTTTTCCTATTTTTTTTCCTTTCTTTTTTTTTTTTTCCATGGAATTATGCAGAATGAGTGTATTTATGACCCATCTGGTGAGCAATCGTTCTTGCTGGCCACTTTGTTTGACCTCCCCTCCCCCCAACATTTAAACTATCATGTAGCAGAAGATACTTCTTTCCCATATTTTTTCTTTCTGTTTTTGATTTGCTCTGTTCTTCTCACTTCATACATTATATACCCTGCTAGAGATGAACAGATCTTGAGCAGTCATATGCTCATACCTGACATGGGAATATATTCTGCTCTTTATTATTCTGGTGGTTTAGTGAGTGTGACAGAGGATGAGGTTTAGTTCTATTTTTGTCATTTCATAACTCACAACAATGTTGTCTGTGGAGTAATTAAGGTGAATGCTAGCAAGGCAAAACATTAAGTATCTTTTGAGTTGTAAGTAGCAAGACTCCTCAAGTGTTATGAAAGGTGACAAAATTCAAGAGATGTTCAAGAGATAAGGGATGAGACTCCATCTGACTGTTCCATTACCTAAGCTTTTTTTTCCTTAGCTTCTGCTTCCTTTTATTTGTTGTTGCTTGCTTGAGGGTTTTTTGGGTGTTTTTGGGGGGTTTTTTTTGGCTTTGTTTTGGGGGTTTTGTCTTTTTTTTTTTGTAGAAAGCAGCACTCCAGACCAAAGCCACATGCATAATCACTTTGTCAGAGAGACACCAGGACTGCCTCTATCCTCTTCCCCACACTTTCAGGATTCTTCAGCCTCACTTCAGGAGTAAACTACTTAAGTCTGGCAGAGTAATTCACATTTTATCTTAGCTCTCCTGTTGAGATCATCATCCAGAGTGCCTCATTTTAGGAAGAACACATTGCAATACCTGAACTCATCCACTAAGGAGTGGACTGAGCCCACTGGCCAATTTCATGTGTATTAACACACCAAAAGTTTGGTCATTTGGTACCAGAGTAAGCTAGGTCTCAAAAGAAAGACAACTTAAACCATTCAGCTTCCTGTCTCGAATTTTTTTCACCCTAACTACACTTTCCAAGGTTGTTGAAAAGCCTCTATTTTATCACACAGATATGTTTTGTTGCTATTGTATCTTCCCACAAACTTCAAAAACAATTTGGTGATAGTGCATAAGCCTTGCATTTCAGATTTCCAAGGCTTTCTCTCCATCATGGGTGATGAGTGTTATTCATAGGAAGCTCTACCTTCATGTTTTAGTCATTAGTTGAAATGGGCCATAGATCATGTCATGTTGTCTGTAACCTAGTTAGATTTTGGCAGCAGAGGGGTTCTAAAATCATAGGTTCACATTAGAAACCTTAAAAACTCATTAGCTCCTGATAATTATCCTAATATCCAAAGCACTAAAAATCAGAGAGCTCATTTCTGTCTCAGAACTAACTGTGAATATGTTCAGAAAAAACTTTGCCTTATCATTTCTCAATAACAAAAGAAATAGCTTCCCTGAATATGAACATTTAGGGCTTGTGCAGAAAAAGACCACTTTCCTTCCTGAGCATGAAGAGTGTAGTCAATTCATTCTGTAACCAAGCTGAAAAACTTATAAGTCTTAACTCTTTGCTGTGCCTTGGGACATCATCTTTTCCAGGCTGTCTTCTCCTGAATATTCAACATCCCTCTGCCAAACACAGACCACATTTCTTTAAACTACATTTATTCAGAAACTTCAGCTGTTTTTTTCTTTTCTTTTTTTTTTTTTTTGTCTTTGCAGCCATAGTAGAAAAGGTTTCTGTGATGTCTTATATGTTCAAATCACTATAAACAGTGTGTCCTTAAAGGCACCTTGGCACTTGAGTCCTTTATGGTCAGGAGCACCCTCTGTGTCTGCAGTTGTTCTACCATGGCTGAGTCACAGTCTTTATTTAATTTTGAACCATATGAGGACTCGGCCCACATGAACGTGTTTTGAACATGTTTTGAACATGTTTTGAGTCATGAACAGTGACCCCAAAACACCTTGTCCAGATAGATATTAAACAAAAGAAACACTTTTCTTCTGGCTTAATTAGCAGTAACTGTCCATTAAAATCCCTGGATGGGATGACTGGACAATACTACACTCTAAGATGGAGCACTGTTTTATAGGTCCAACTATTTGCATTTGATTTCACTGTGACAACTGAGCCAAACTTTCTTCAAAATTATCCCTGATAGACTTAAGCCAAGTCTGACCAAGTTTATTTCTAGACTTAATTTTGATAACAAAACCATTGAATCTCACAACATCAATGCTATAAAAACATATTGCTCCATATTCGTTGCCATACTAGCTCCTGAAAATGACTAGAAGTGGACACAATCCTGCTAGAACAATTAAACCAGCTCAAATAAACGATGATCAGACCTTAAAAAGAGAAAAAAACAGATTTAAATATATGTAAAGATCACATTATTCGTAGCCTTGTTATCGTACCCCTGTTCTCGTCACACTTGATTTTCTTAAGAATTTGTTTTCCATGATTACTGGGATGTTGTGCTTCTCTCTGTCATAGGGACCATGAGTTGCCTTTGACTGCTGCATGAAACTAGTGCAGGATGGTTGCAATCTAGGTTAAGTTTTTTCACTGAGATCTTCAGTGTAAAATAAATAAGAGTCATAAAATTAATTCTTGCGCTATCATTTATGTGCACTGCACGGCAAGACCTTCACAGCTAAAAGGAACATGATGACCTAAGGAAGCAGAGACTGTCACTATGGTTACGAGACCTGTTTACCTGTGTGGGTTAAATCCAGAGATAGACACATAAAAAACACTTACTGACAATATTTGCTGTACAATAATGTAGGTTTTATTCCCAAAAGAATCAGTAATTGCCATACTGACAGTGCATTGAGCACTTTTATTACAAAGCTTATTAAAATGCCACTTACATTTAAAGAAACAATCACTAAGGACATCAATTTTTGTACAACAGAAATTTCTTAAGCTACCAGCTCTGCAAACCCAAGTCTAGCACCTGAAAAAAAGTCAGATTCTGCTCTTTTGGTGACTTATATCACAACTTTCAATAACTGTGGCAGGAGCAGAAAGCAGCTGGCCATATTTTGATATGTCCTAGAGAAGAGCAAGAATATTTCTTGCTCTTCAATGATGCACCAGTTTCCAGAATTTTTGACATCACATGTGGCCTCATCCTGGGGAGTTACATGAATCTTTCTGTCTTCATAAGTCACCTCAGTCTCTTCACTGGCCAAAAGTGATGGGAGTAGCTTCTTTTCAGGGTGACCAAGCTGCTATGTTCCTGGGAGGTATCGAGTTTCCAAAAGGGAAACGTGTCCTGCTGTCCACCCAAAACTGCATGGTACCTGGCCAGCCCTGAAAATACATGTTTAAGAGAGTAATAGCGGAAAGCATCAAAGATACTGTCTACATTAGTAAAAGTAAACTTGGAAGCATAAGGGCACTCAAAGTCATAGAATCATAGGTGTGGGTGGGAAGGGGACCTCGAAGATCACCTAGTTCCAATCCCCCTGCTGTGTGCAGGGATACCTCCTGATAGACCAGGTTGCTCAGAGCCTCATTTAACCTGGCCTTGAACACCTCCAGGGATGGGGCAGCACAACTTCTCTGGGCAACCTGTTCCAGTGCCTTACCAGCCTCACAGTAAAGAATCTATTCCTAATACACAAATTAAACCTGCCAAAGTGCACAACTATACTGGGAAAAAATGGAGTTTGCTTGGTCAATAAAATGCAAGTGAAAGTGTCTGAAAAGTTGTTTCATACCTGCAATAAATGTCATGTAGAAGTGTCATTGTTAACGATAACAACTTCTTTTTGAGAAGAATTCATTTCCCTACATTTGACTGCATCTGCTTCCTTCATTTTATCCATTAGCCCTGTGAAAGCCCCCATTTTGAAGCACTTGATTTGAACTTGGGAAAGCCATATAGGTGGTGCTGCCTCAGCAGGAAACCCCATCCTTGCTGAGGGACCGTCAATTATTTGCAGGGAAACTAAAACAGAGGAATAAATATTACATGCTGATGGATATTTGTCAGAAAATATAGGAGTACTTTCAACAGAGCTTGTCAGACACAATACTTTCAGTACATCTGCATTTTCTATGGCAAAGGGAATAGAGCTCTCCAGCTGCTCCTCTGGCAAGACTAAAGTTTTGTCTCATAAATTTAAATTATAGATGACTTAATGGTGGAATGGAAATGGATTGCACCTCAAGAGATAAATCCAGCAAAAAACCCTTGCACATTCAAGGAAAGGAAGAAATGAAAAGTTTCTGATGTGCTGCAGATCTTCCTTTTGTTGTGATATTCTCTCCAACTCGACACTTTGTAAAGCAATTTGTTTCCTTTTTCATTTCCCTCCACTTCCATTGAAAGTGACGAATATTTTTGTGAAGCTCACAGAGAGCGTTAGGTTGCAAATATAACAAAGAGCTTGCCAATGCCTGGGAGTCCTAACTGGCAGTATTTCCAGTTGTGTCAGCATTTAAGTATTATTGCAGTGTTATCATATCATGGCATAAAAAAGTAGCTTGGAACCAGTTATGCCAAAAGCTGAATGTTTGACTGAAAGCACATACCAAGTATCCATAGGTACCTTTGGGTTCTTTGCCAAAACATCATTTTAGTATGAACCATTCAATGGTTCTTCAACTAACTCATGAGAAAATCTACTTTTTAATTGAAACCAATAAGTCAAAAAGCACTGGCAGGTTTCCTGCATCTGATCCTGATGAGAAATAAAGAGGAAATTGTTTGATAAACTGCAGTACCTTGGGATGATTTGACAGCCCTGGAAGAGAAACGTTCTCAAGTCTGGAGCCTGGAGAAGGTTCTGCTTTTTTTTCCACACACTGATCTTGTCACCTTAGTAAAGTGTGCAGAATTCCACAACAAATTTATCTACCTGTGTCAATGATGAAGGAAAGCCTTGTAAGTGGAAACAGGGAAAGAGCATAATGAGAGAGGGAGAGTTTTGCTCAGGACGTGGTAAAACCTTCTGTCTCCATTTTGAACTCAATGAAAATGATATCTAAATGATCAATATAGGACATTAGAGAAATTCTGTTGTGTGCTGTATCACTGAATATTAAACATTTGAGGATGTATCAAACATGACATGCTACTGGAAATTAAAACTGAAGTTGAACAAAATGAAAGATACACATGCTTCAGACAAAATTCAGCTCCTTATGACTGTCTTACCATACGAATATAGTAGATGTGATGAATAGGAATTTATTTCCATGACTGTTATTAAGTAGAGCTTTTTCTTTCTGATAATCCAGCATAAATTCATCCAGGTGCACCCTGACACACATCAGCTCTTAGGTGAAGGTAGAAGTAACATTTAGTCATTACTCAGAACTCTTTGGTCTTTTGCATCCTCTGAACTTTATTGCACTGCACAGTTTGCTAGCAACTGCTGCACTGCTCTCAGCAGCGGTTCATGACCAAGTGGCAGCAACAAGTAGGATGAAGAATCTGTGCCCAATGACTTAAACTGCAGAAACAGGCACAGAAAACATTGGAAATGGAGATGAGTGTTCACAGGAAACAGGTAGGTTTTTGATTCTTTATATCCAGGCCTGGTCTACAGGGGCATGATGAATGAGATTTCAAAACAAAATCCTTGGAAATAAGTACTATGTACTAATGATGTCATATATAAAGAGTTACAGCAAAGATGGCTGCAGAAATTTGTCTTTTGAAAACTTTTCCCTCCTCTCTATGTTGTATATCTGTCCTTCCCAGAGTGACAATTAGATGTTCTCAATTGTTGCTGCAGCCTCCCAGCAGGTTCACAGGGAATAAAAACCCTTGCATTCTTAAAATGGAACTTATCCATCTTAGAAAATCTTAAAACCATAGACAGGTTTGGGTTGGTAATGACCTTAAAAATGGTCTAGTTCCAAACTCACCACCTTGGACACAGATGTGACCCACTAGATCAGGTTGCTGCCATAAGGATCTGCTCCATGATCTTCCCAGGGACAGAGGAGAGGCTTACTGATATGTAACATGGCGTGGATCCAGCAAGGTGACATACCAGTGACCCCTAAAGTCTCTGCTATGCCATTTGTTAGGATGTTTGCAAATAGATAAAGTTTCAAAATAGATCAAGTTTAATTGAAGGCTACCTAGCATACTTCAACTGCCTGAACAGACAGAATCTTTCTCACAGCAAGGTTTCTAATTAATACAAAACCTGCTTTCCAAAAATATTTTGAATTCTCACTTAGAATTTTTCTGCTTCTGCAAATGTTTCTGCAGTCACACTTATTTGCTAAGATGTAAGTGAAAGGCAGACAAAAAAAGTGAATGCAAACACATTAAATGTGACTTAACTTATAATTTAATAATTTAAAAAAAAAATGGCATAGCAATTTTGTACAGCTCTTGCCTGGAAATGGCAGTTAGAGCATCAGAATCAAATCCAGAAAGTTACACACAGCCAATAGCAGTGTGTCTAACACCTGACCTCTCAAGACAAACATTAAAAAAAAAAACAAGGACTATAAAGGACCAAGTTCTATAAGCATTACGAGACCTAATGCTGCAATTAGGCACATGGACTTGAGTTTTTAGGGGAATTTTGAACATGTCTATCTGAATGGCTTGAGACAAATCCCACCTGTCTCAGCCACAAGCCAGTTCCAGTCTGGGACACCATATAGCTGCAACAGGAGCTCTGCCAGACACTTACTTTGAGCAGACTAAGATATTAATTCATCGAGTTTCAAGATCTAAAATTATTTGCATACCACTCCACTGCCAACAGAAAATATACCTCTATAGAACCTCAAATCCCTGCAAGCCAAACAGAAATCTGAAACTGATTTTCTTACAGCCTAGGTAAATACTGCACACTGAGCTGTTGCAACTGTGTTTTGAAAAGACTAACTCCTGCTCATTTTTTAGAAGAAATTCGCATCTGACTCCAGAGTCATGAATCCTAAACAGAAATAACAGCCTCCCTCCAGTATAAGACTTTAAGCTCTCCATTGTGTCAAGCCAGAAGTAAGTCTCCACATGACAATAGAGAGTTTCACATTCTTCAAAAAACTTATGGTTATTAAATGAGCAACTCCTTTCACAATTTATCATCAAATAAGTGCCCACCTAATGCGCCTGTGCAACAGCTTCAACTGATTCAGCCTGTTGTGTCTGTCCACTGGCTCCTGCAGAGTTAGGCTGAAATGTGAGGGCTGAAAGGAAGAATATGTTACCCTGCTAACCTCAAGGACTCCAAAAGCTGTTACAAGGTTTCCTCATAGCCTCATTCATCTTCAGGCTTTGTCTTAAAAACCAGAAAGCTCGCAGCAGTTTCTGACATGCCGCCACAGCAACAGCCTTAGAAACAGACTGTGCTCAAACTAAACCCCCCAATCACATCCCTAAACCAGCACGGTGCTGGCAAAAAGAGGAATAAGTCACTGGGCTCTCCAAAGTGGGAAAACACGTTTCAAACCCCTTAGAAAACCACAAGTCAGAGAGGGAAGTGGGCTGGCCTACATGAGAAGCTATTTGCACCCGGCAGAGGAGGAAGACCTAAAGAGTCATTAAAGTCTGATGTATGGAAGTGTTTTTTGTCTTACAAATGGGAATGAGGATCAGAGTTTTGTCAGCTATGTCATAAACTGTGAATCACAGGTTCCTGGTGTGTGCAGCTGTGCCGGGGCACTGATCAGCAGCAGTGTCTTCAGCAGCATATGCTCCTCTTCTCCTGGCTAGATTGTTAAAGGTGATTAAAACTAGTTTTAACAACTCTTCTTTTCCCCCTCTTCCACCATCTTCTCGTTGCTGTGTCCTACTCTGTAGTGTAAAACAAGGAGTTTAAGACAAAAAAAAAAAAAAAAAGAAAGACTGCAGGGAAATTTTGCTGGCTCATTAGGCTTCATACACTACTTTCTGACTCTAATTTCTCCCTTGAACATTTCATAGTCACTGTAACTCTTAAAATAAGGAGAATTACTATGTACAGATGAAACCTAAGTGAAAAACCTTTGGTGTTTCTTAGAATTTCTTAATACTTCTAGTGCTATAGAAACACAGTGGTACCTAGCAAAACCCTGGACATAATCATTATGACTTTTCAGTGGCTATTTTATCTCTGATTTTGGTTTACTGCATAGAGGGTCTGTACTTTGAGAATGGATGAAGAATTTTAATAGTTTGAGTATATGCAGGTTACCTTAACTGCTTGTGATGTACTGTAGCATGCAGTGCATAGTTTCTCTGCAGGAGCATTTATGATCCCATTGTACCATACATGTCATCTATTGTAAGTAATGTCCCTAGTCCATGGTGAGCTTTTTCTCTGAATGAGCAGCAGCCTGAGGGCTGCTCTTCATAATAACTTTACTTCCTGCCTTAAGATTGTTCTGTAGACTAGATGAACATTTCAGTAGAAAAAAACACTGACTTGCTTATGTTCTAACACAACTCTTTATTGTACTGTTTAAGGAGTTTATTAGCTAGATAAAGAAATGTAGCATTGAATTTTCAAGTAGGAACAAAAAGAATACTTTTTTTAAAAATGAAATAATTTTCAAATTGCTTGGAGATTTAGGATGATGGATTTATTTTGCTAATAAATAGATACATAAAAAGTGCAAAATGAGGCACAATTTTGTGTGTGTTGTATAAAGCCTGTGTATTTCCACTGGGAAATACAACTAATAGAAATACCTTTATTTCTTAAATTAACATAATCTCTGGTTAAGGTGTTTGTAGAAACTTCTTAAAGTCAGGAACAATGCAAAAAGTTTTAAGGATGTGAAAAGTAGTATATCCAATTGAATCTACAGAGATGATCCACATGCACATAGCTGAACTTGGAATGAATCCAGCACACAGGGGTTAACCCCCCTACCCTCAGATAAAATGTCATGGGATCTTTTCACAGGAGTAAATTGCAGACTGCAAAACAGTTACCTTAACTAGTTCCTGATGTGCTGTATCACACCACATTGAAATCTCTATCTCTGGTGTCTGCAAGTACTGTTCATAAAATGAAGGTTTCAGTGTAAAAATAAATACGATGTAGATCTGTGACAGTGCCACAGAGTGATTTTCATCATGTTATAGGCCCAGGCATTTAATTTGAAAAGTACTTCAAGCTTGTGTAAATCCCATATAATTGCCTAATCTGAAGGTCTAGGAGAGTACACTGACATAATTTTTTAATATTGTCATGTTGCACTCTAAATATATTTCTCAAAGTATTGTTCTTTTCCTGTCTTGTCACACCGGGTTGCTATTCATTGTTATAGAACATCCATGTACCACCCCAGACATGACTGCATTTTCAAAGAATGAAACACTTTTAATACAGCAGTATATATAGTACAAAGGCTTGAATAACCACATGGTATGTCTATAGCATACCACAAAACATTATTGGCCCATGAAGCAGAGAAACAAGTTTGTGTGCAAGTCTCTTTCCTTGGCATTTCTTTTTCAGTGCAGTCACAGCTTACTAAGTCCTTCCGCTCATTCTGGGCTGTTTGATTAGGCTGGGGAAGAGCAGCAACGATGTTCCCACAAAGCTATCTAGTGGCAAACTCATCATGAGCCAATATTAACTACTAGTAATCTACCAGAGTCACTAGAGAGTAAAAAAATTAAGTTGACTGGTAGCAGTTACAACCTAAGTAGACTGAAGAATTAGACAGCCTGAGAAATCCCCCACCACATTAGCCCAGAGCAGAAAACAGTTTAAGGAGTAATAAAGAAATATTTTACTTTTAAGGTGGGGAAAAAGCAGAGCACAGAAGTGAGGGTTTCAACTGAGCAGGGAACGTCATCCTGATAGAAAAGGAGCAAAATAGAACAAAGGGAGAAAAGGGTTTTGATAAGAACAAGCAGGGAAAAAAGACTCAAGTGGAGGAGCAAAAGAATCTGTAGGAAGAAAGACAATGTGAGAATCTTCTTGAATGGAACAATAACAGAAAAATTGCAGGGTGACCCCTTTCATGTGTCTTGATGCTGTCTTTAAAAATACATACTGTTTATTTGATTATCATATTTCTAGCAATGTCTTCCTATTTATTCGGATCTGATACAGTCATCCTGACAAATCTCAGACATGTAACAACAAGAAAGTGAGTATTTTCTAAAATTGCAGAAGAAGCTAAAAGAAGATAACCTTAGTCTACACAATAACCACCTTTTTTTTTTTTTGGCCATTTGTCTTCTATTTCTTCTAAGTTTCAAACATGGAAATAGTAGAAGAAGGAACAGCCTACATTCACAATACCAATACCTTTCATTGTGATAAAATATATTTCTGCAAATGTACATTTATTTGAAACACAGTTTGAAGAATCCTGATGATACTTGGCTAAAATTATCTCTTGTATAATTCTACTGAATTAAAAGAGGCTGCAGAGGGAGGGAATGAATTTGCCTCCTGGTATTGGTGAAAAATAAAAGAGTTTTATGTCAAGATGTTTTTTATGAACTTGAATCCAGTTTCTAATCATCCAGATTGCCCTGTACAATAAACTCTTGATTATGACTGCTGGCGTTAACAGTAATAAGACAAGATGATGTGCAGCACAATTTTCTTCATTCAGCTTTTTATTCTCCCACTGCTCCTTAAAAGTCTCTGTATCTTTCTGTTGGTTTTGGTTAAAAGTCATGTAAAATTAGATATTATCAATCAAGTCACACATTCTCAAGTGCAAAAACATTATTTTGTTGATTGCCATGTAGCTTTGTTGGATGAATCGGTGCAGTTTCACTCCTTGTCAGGGAGAGTTGCCTCTGCTCTGCTCATATAACTTTCTACTGAACTAAGAGCACAAGAGAAAGCACCGACTTTCCTTTAGTTTAAAGCAAAGCTGTGGAGACTGATCAAAGATATTTATCTGCATTCTTTCCAGTCTGTATCCTTAGCCATGTGCACTTCTCTCCACTAACACTAATAAAACTAAGGAGGAAAAAAAATTAGATGTTTGCACTCAGATAAAATTATTTCAAGAGAGAGCTGCTTGCTGGAAAGATAATCAATAAAAGGCTTTCATTTTGAAATCACAGCTTAGCTTTCCTCTGGCTTTCTTGTTTAGGCTCAGGGTTTGGAAACCTTGTGCCCTTCATTATGTTTGGTTTATCAATATCAAGAGTTCACTGTAGGCATAAGAATTCAAACCTGAAAGCTGCAGTGTTAATCCTAGGGCATGCATTCTAGAACAGCACAGCTAATGGGGTGTTCCAGTATCCTGGAGTTACTGTTTCAAAATAAAATATGTGGGATTTCAGACACTGGGGAGTTTTTGCTCTCTATTTCAGCATCTTTCTAGTGCCTTTACTCAATCAGTTAAATGACATTCTTCATTGGCTGGCTGCAATGTTCATCCAAATTTTTTATTTAGTTTTATACAAAAATATTCCATTTCTGTAATACCAGAGGCATTTACATGGCTGATATTTTAAAATGGATATGTGGAAAACCTTCTCTTCAAAAGCACCATATTAAAGCACCATAATTCTCTTCAGTAACAAAACAGGCCAAAGACAGAGGCACAGTTTACCAAGCACTGAGTACAGGCAACAGGATTAGATGGAAAAAAATAAAATTAAAAAAAAATGGGATGAGAGATGAGACCAAGATCTGTAGCAGTTTGTGGTAGCTAAAAGAATGCCTATATCCCTGTGGTGTGTTGGTATGAACAGAGCTCTCTCAACAATACAGCTGTTATGAGGGAACATAATGTCTATGTCTTTAAGGAAAATCAGTTATCAGACCAGTGCATGTGGGTCTTTCTGCTTTTTGGAAAAAGGAAAGCAAGATCCCTCACAGAGATTAGTCTTCCAGCTGGTGAGTATGACTTGCAAGGAAGTACAAATCCTTTGTCCATCCTATGTTAACTCTCCCCGTGATGCAGATCTGTTGGTGTCACAAAGTACTAAAGTCCATTTGCGGGGCCCTTAAGCTACCTAATATATTCTAGGATCTAAAGAGAGTCATGACTCACCTGGCCTTTTGGCTGAGGGAGATTTCCACCCATTTCCAGGGTCAGAGTTGTGTCCAAGCTGAAGAGCAAACAGTGATAGGGGTTTCCAGTGGCCTCAGGCAGATGGAATGGGGTCAGGAGAGGCAGCCACTACCTCTCCATTTATGTGACTCTAAGACAGACCAAGTCCAAGCCAGTTCTCAAGCTAATTCTTCACTTCAATCTTTAGGAAGATATAAGCATCTTACAAAGGAGGATTTTTTTGAATGTACATGAAAAAATGTTTATGCTACATACAGAGGAACCAATCTTCCCAAAGACAAAAGTATTGGCTACATGGTGAAATAGCCCAGTTTCTAGCAATTTCTATCTCACAACAGAGCCTAGAGTAGTTTAAAGCAGTGTAAATGCCTCTGTATGTTTCTGAAATTTTTGACTTTATGTATGCTGTTTTGCAGAGGAGGCACAGATTTGATCCCCAAGCTGCCCATGAGCTGTGGTCTCCCTTCAAAAACATCTTTCTACAAAGGACTGCAGACAGTTATTGCAACACTCCCTTACAGTAAGTGACCTCATGCACATGGCATTTTATCTTCAGAGCTAACTAACTGCTCATGTCTTATACAAAACTAGCTGGACAAACAGTCCTCTGACAACAATACTTTAGAAGCAGAAGCAGGCACTGAAACACATGGCTGTTTTGCAAGGCAGCTTCTTTGCTTCATTTACTGGTTTGCCTGAGTCTTCTTTTTCAGAGCTGTAGATAGCACTCATCACTGAGTTGCCCAAAGATACTGTTGGACAGTGATAGAGACCAAGAGCGAAAACAATGCTACCCACCAAACCACAGACTCAGGCATGTCTCAGTTATGAGCTGGGTGTATTGACTTCCTGGTTGCATCCAACAACCTCACTGTGTATCCTCCATGACAGCTTTTGTCAGTATTTTCTCTGCCTTACTCCCTTAGTAAAAGGCCTTCGCTAAATCTCTTTTTACTGCCTGCTACATTTTTCATGGCAAGTTGCCACTTTTTAAAGATCTTATACCAGCCTTGCAGAATGGATTTCATATACTTTGGCACAGAAATAAATAATTTATGCATCTGGATAGTCCCAGTGAGACTTTCAACCTCAATAGCAGGAATCATCGTCCACTGCAGTCATTACAACACCTGAACAATAACTATTGCTCCTTATTTGGCATTGCCCCACAAGCCAGAGACATAGCAGTGCTTACATGTCCTACACAAACCAAGTGAAATAGGCACAAAACAGAGAATATGCTGTGTCCTGTTCTAACTGAAACACTTCAGAAGTTGGGAAGCATATTTTAACCACCTTAGGAGTAATACGACCATGGGTGTCTACTTAAATGATATGTAACCGGATCATATCACAGATCAGAGCTGGGACTTGCTGTGTGTGTATAACATGTTTATTTAAACAAGTATACATACAGAAACCTCACATGTACAGAATGTGTGCATGTTTCTGTATGTACTGGTTTGTGTGTCAACACATATTCAGTGTCCATGTGAAGGCCAGTGATGAGTGGTGTTCCTCCGGGGTTGGGAGTGGAATAAGTGCTGTTTGACGTCTTTATCGGTGACATGGACAGTGGGGTTGAGAGCACACTCAGCAAGTTTGACAATGACACCAAGCTGAATGTTAGTACAAGGGGAAATGGCTTTAAACTGCCAGAGGACAGGTTTAAAACAGATACTGGGAAGAAATTCCTCCCTCTGAGGATGATGAGGTATTGACACAAGTTACCCAGAGAAGCTGTGGATACGCCATCCCTGGAAGTGTTCAAGTTCAGTTTGAAAGGGGTTTTGAGGAACCGGGACTGGTGAAAGATGTTCCTGGCCATGGCAGCGGGCAGGTACCAGATGATATTTAAGATCCCACGTAACTCAAACTGTTCTGTAGTTCTATGATTCTGTGATTACATACATACATACATATTTTATAGATATAGTATATATACATACAAATGCATGCCAGTATATATATATACATATATATGTATGTATATATATATGCTTGTATGTTTGCATATATACACCTTAATTTTACTGGCCAATGGCAAGGGATTTTCATTAAGAAAAATTTTCCTAAGGAAATCCAGCTTAAGGATTTTATTAAGGGAAAGGTAAGATAAAATATTTAGCAAAAGATATGGGGTACTTCTAATAGCATAAGAGAAACACTGTTTCAGAACCAGAAATTAAGACTTGTAACCTGATAAATACAAGAAGAAAAAGAATTAACTTCAAAGAAGACTAATCACAAGTAAACTATGATTTGTTACTTTGCGTCTTTCCCCCTTGTTCTCAAAATATTATTAATGCATAGAAACTCCTCAGGAACAGACTAATGGCTGTAGAGTTCATAGAATCACAGAACAGAGCATGAGGCATTAACACTATAGCCTTCATGCTGAAGGTGGTGGTTGTGTGAAATGTCTAAGAGTTTAAACTAAGATATGCCACAACCACTCTCCCACCCAAACACAGTACACTTCTCCTCTAAGAGCACTCATCCTGCTGCTGACTCAGATGGTAGAGCAGGAAAAGGTGGCCATAGGGTCCAGGAGTGACCTGACTCTAAGCGTGTGGAGATGTATGATGTTTAAAGGAAAAAAAATTACAATTGGGTTACTATTTGCACTGCCTTTGCCTCCATTTTCACCCTCCAAGACCAGGACATAGATTCTAAGGACATCAGTCCCACTGAGGATCCCAACCCACTGATGCCGGGAAAACCTCGATATAAAAGGAACTGCTAAGAGTGTTTGTCCTTTTAGCAGCAAAGGTATTTATTTGAGCAGTGCTGGAAAGCTAGCCAGCTCACGCTGGACAAACTAGCTTCAAAAACTGTGCAAAATGAGCCATTTTATAGATTTCACTACATGATTATGACATACAATTTTTCATAGTAATAAGATTACAACATCTGATTATGGATATTAATGATTATGGATATTAACGATTAGGCAGAGAATAGGCGGAGTCTGGGGGTAGCCTTCCAAAATCTTCTTTTGGCATCATGATTAGGTGGTTGTTTCCAGTCTTCAGCCTTACTCTAGGGGTCTTTAACTCCTCTTCTTCACCTTGACCTCCTCGGCCTTCATTGTTCATGACCTAGTCACTGAAGCTTACAGAAACCACTGGCTTAAGGCCATTTTGCTCTATTCAAATGTCTACATTGTCATGATTAACAGCATGAGGTTATTTGTATATAGTTTTCTAAGATCAGGTCCAGTGGTGTGAACAGAACAGAACTCCGTGTTCTCTGATAAACTCAAGCAAGGCAGGTACTGAACAGTTTCTACTGATCTGGTTAACCATTCTTGGGGTTTATCCTTGTTTCACCACAGACTTTTTCCCCTTCTGCAATGAGAAGGGCTGGCCCCTGGGGCTGGTTAAGGATGATAGGTGTCACTTCAGCAGCTTGGATGGTGTTATCTTGGCTTATGTGAGGCCAGGACCATCTCAAGTACAAGAATTTCACTTTCATGAGGCACTCCATGTCACTTTTAAAACACTACTGAGAGCACACAATGCACTCTGTGCCATTTATGGTACAGTATTGTGCTTTATATTTTTTTCTCCTGTATAATTACAACTGTCTGAAGTAAATCTATTGATATTTTGAAAGTTGTTCTGTTGATACCATCTTCACTTCCTGTTATCTGAATGTTTTAAGCTTCTTTGTTTGGAGAAAGGTCCTGCACCTCTTCCCATTGTCATAGTGAGCACAAAGTCCTGTCATTGTTGCAAGTGCAGATTTTTCTTTAAAAAGGTAAATCTGTTTCTTCTGTAAACAGAGCCATGTGAACAGTCATATTCAGAATGAGGTAAAGTAGACCTTTGCAGAGGCAAGTTTTTGTGGTACCATGTATGTGGCAACGGCCTTCCCTGGGCATCTGATACCACAGGAGCTTTGCACTCTGGAAAGACATAGCAGTCAAGCAGCCAACCTGCTGCCTGCTGTTCTCTTCCCTTCCCTCCCCTCATGCCCCTGTGGCCAAACCTTTTTGCAAAATGGAAGCACTTTACTAGTTTTCAAAAATGTTTTAGTACATTCACTCTTTTAAGGATTGATCTTGCTAAAGAAGACACGTCTGACTCTTTCTTCCTGAAATCAGGAGGCAAAGAAAGACTTGGCACAAGGGTTAATATGAGGAGAGAAAGTTGTCATCAACCTTTCTAGTCTTTCCACGTGGATGACTATATGACATGCCACAGGAGACACACTTGTTTATTAACATTTAGTTTTTCTTTGCAGGAACAGTCACACTCTGCAGTCATTGGTTTTCTTGTAGCTTTCATGCTGAGCCTGTAAGAACAGGATGTTCAAGAGCTGTCCCATACAGTGGCGTGCTGTCTACTGTTCAAACAATTGGCTTCAAGCACTGGCTGGCTTTCACTTTTCTGCTTTGAGCTGGTTATGGCTGAAACTTGCATCAGTTGTTGGTTTGGGGTGGAGAAAATGGGTCCCAATGAAGGGTAGATCCACAAAGAGGCTTCTTTTCATTACATGAATTTAACACATCTGCTGGAGTTAGATTTCTTTGTGTACTAAGGGCATTATGGTTCAAATTAGAGGGATATTTTAGGATCATAAGAATAGAATTCCCTTCTAATGCAGTGGTGTATATTTTTGGTTTCATTATAATTCTTATTTATTTTAACACATTTGTGGTTTGTCCAGATTTTAGGTTAATGTGCCTGTTTATATGTTTATTGTGGATGATTGTTACATGCAGATTTACCAGTAAACTTGAATAAGCTAATTATCATGTATCCAAGTCTATTAGAAGCATTCACATACACAACTGAATGGTGAGACAAAAGTTGTCTGTATTAAACGAAATAGAATGAAAAAAAAGGAAAAGATCAGATCAATTGCATTTGCACCTTTTTTTTATTTTATTTTATTGCTCTTCCTGTGAGGGGTCTTTTGCTTCTTTCCATGCATCTGTCCAAATACAAAGAGAAGTGATGTCGTAACAGGAATTCACGTAGAAAATCTATTCTTTATCTTGGGTAAGTGGATAAATAAAGCACCCAGAGTTCATCAAGTTACATAAGGCTAAAACCTGATAGTAACGGTTATGAATTACTTTCCAACCCCTGCAGGTGACCAAAAGATTGATGGTCTCTGCAATTTTATCCTAGCCATTGTAGATCTGTTTATCAGGACTCTCAGTGGATATTCTCTGCCTTGTCTAAGCTGTCTGCCACTGTCTGTAAACTAGGTTCAGCTTACAGAATATTTGGTTTATACAGCATGAAAAGAAGAGCATTATTCCACAAAACTATTCTTTATGTATACCACATTTGCCAGAATTCAAGGATTATGAATGGCTCTCTGCATTACAGTTCAAAGTGTTTAGTATTCTCTAATTAAAGAAAAAAAAATCGTTAAAAAGTAATGAAGCATACATACAAACTAGTTAATAAATGCACTAAAATACCAGTCGTTCCCAAAGACACACATAGAGATTATCCCACCACCGCAAAACAAACCTTCAAAACCCAGGCCCCACCCTTCCCAGCTGAAAGCAGCATTTTTTTGTCCATTTTTTCCCATTATATTCATTGAAGCAAATGATGGTTGGTGTTAGATCTGAACATCTTTGAAGATTTGGTTCAAGGAAACCTTGCACCCAAAACTGTAACAAGCAAAAATATGGATGATTTCACTAACATCTGCTGGAATCTGCATGGCAGAGGAGCGTTTGCAAACTTGAACAGTATTTTGCCTCTTTCTAAGCAAGATCACATAGTCTTCCCTAATTATGTAGTGACTTTCTAGCTTAATTTATTCTTTTCAGGAAGGCTTTTGTGGAATGCAAGAGGGTGATGGCATCTTTGCCCCACAGAACTCCAGTGTAGCATACCCAGAGGCAAGGCATGCAGGTTTGGGGAGTCTTCTATGAGCAGGACTATTAAGTACACGCTCTATTTGAGCGGGCATGCACCCTGGATCTCTTTTCTCTCAACTCATTATTAATGGAGTCTGTGTGTTGGGATGGGGGGACTGACTGAAATTACAAATGAGCTAATTTTCTTTTGCAGCTCCACACCATGAACAGAGAAGTTTGTAGCACTTTTTTCTTCCCAGGCAGACTCCACACCCCAGGGAGCATTTTTAGAGGGTTGCCCCCCTCTCCATGTTCTTTTTGTATCTCTCCTAATTCAAAATTTCAACAGTACTACTGTGGAGGGAAATACTTGCTAAATAAAATGTGATGCCTGTAAGAGGAAAGAATTATCCAAATCTAATTATTAGACACTGTAAGCTTTTTGAGAGTCAGAGATCCTACTGAGATGGCAGAATGCCTCATAAGTAATGCAGCAGGCAGGTTTTATTTCATTTCTAGGAGACTATTCATTTGTGGATACAAAGAATCTTTGATAAATATGCACATGAAGAAAAACTACCATCATTTTGGTGTCACTATCAATTCCCAGTTAGCAAGTACCACTGATACACCACACTGCACAAGATATGTAGTGTGCTCAGCTTGCAACTGGTGCAATCAGGGAGAAAATAGTGTGCTGATTAGTGGCATGTCACCAAGTACACAGAAGATGACAATGATAGAAAACATTTTTAACCCGAAATTATTCATAGATATTTTTCCACGGTATTTGAGGAGGAGAGGAGCATCATGGCACAGTGAACTTACAGATGCTGCCCTGCTGGCATTGGTAGTCTCAGATAAGGTCTTTCAAAGGTAATGATACAAAAACATTGTTGAACATTTTTTAATAGTGATGACTGAACTATGATTCACATTCAGCAAAGCCCCAAATACCTTGATATGAATGAACTACTTTAACATTTTAAGGCAGTTCTTTTTAGCCTTTTAGTCAATTTTGGATTGAGTCTTGTGCTTCTAACTGGTCAATGGGAAGACAGCATGTACATGTTCTCATGCATAGGAATGTGTAAAGGTTTGATTGACTGTGCTCCAGTTACTTTAATTGATTTGGAAATCTTAGGTTTCGATACTAAAAGAAGTTTACTTTTTCAACTTGTGCCATCTGAACTCAATTATTGCAACCAAGGTGACTTCTCTTTATTCTGATCTGACATTTTATCCAGTTCTACCTTCCTCTTGTAATATTCTTTCAGTATTGATATTGTATTGTTAAGAGGAGACTTGCAGTGGACTTGCTGGTTTGTGTTCTTGTGTTGTCTTATTTCACGTGTTTTAGATATTTTGGAAAAAGTGTCATGGTCTGCTCTGACATCCACTATAGCTATAGGTTAACAGGACACAGTGATTCCTGGTACTGCTATACAAAGGAAAGAATTAATGGCTGTTGTCTCTTGAAGAAACAAGACAGAGTCAAACTCTAGATTATATACACAGTGCTCAGTTAAACAAATTTCATAGGGATAGAGGAGTGGGGCTAAAGACTCCCTTCTCCCTCCTCACTGCCCTCGCTCCGCCCTCACTCCAGAGCATGCATTTTGAGCTTGCTCCTTCAGCAATAATGCCCAGCTGTCCTGAATGTTCCAGCTCAGGACAGAACTTACATTATGTGAGACAATGGTATAGTCGTCTGCTACACAGAAATCCATAGGAAACCAGGTCATGCTGGTTCCCAGAGCTGCTCATCCTGCATTCAGCTGCTGTCTTTAAGATATTTGGACTCCAAATCACACTTTTCTGGTGAGAGCTTTTGGGTTACTGAAGGAGTTTTGGAAGGATGCTTGGTACAGTGATAGAG
This sequence comes from Sclerurus mexicanus, assembly GCA_013396755.1. Taxonomy (NCBI): domain Eukaryota; kingdom Metazoa; phylum Chordata; class Aves; order Passeriformes; family Furnariidae; genus Sclerurus; species Sclerurus mexicanus. The sequence goes on from VWZF01004271.1 coordinate 52,997, forward strand.
ATGTCTAACAATATACTTCTAGTTCAAACTAATACTGATAAGTTGTAATATTCAATACGATTTCATGGCACTACTGGGAGTTAAAGTGCTCTCAATAACATAAAAATTACCAAAGTACACCTTCACAGAACATATTAGTCATAATTCTTCAGTAAATTAATATGGAAAATGTAAAGGAGAGCAGATTGTTTTCTGTATCAACAGTTCACTGAGAAGATTGTTTTAATTACAAGGCTCTTACATCTTTTTATATTAGGTGTCTTGTTGAGGTTGAAAAGCCATTAGTGTCTCAATGTCTTGCAAAGCTTTCTCTACAATTGTATAACAGCTACTTAGCAGTTATATGAAGAATACCATTTAAACAAAATTTAAGTCCACAATTACTCTGTTAATAAAATGTAAATTTAAAAATACATGCAACCATCATGAAGATGGAATATTTAATTCTCACTTAGCTTCCCACAGAATGAAGGGTTACTTTGGTAAAAGAGATAAGAAGACGTCAGTAATTGCTCTTATCTGCTGTTTCGTGGGTGAAAATAATTTCTGAGACTTTGAATTCTGAGGTCTAAATCAAGTGTTCATTTTACCTAGCTATAACTCCCCTGGAACATTAGAAGGAATAATTAGCATAGATCTACCTGTGTATCTTAACTTATGGTTAATGCATGCGAATGGTGTGCTTAATTTTACTGCTTTGAAAATATATTCCCTAGAGAATGAAAGAAAGACTTTGGAGTTCTCAGTAACAGTAAAAAAAAAAAGAAGAGTATTATTTATTTACTTTTCTTTTATGATAACCTGGTTCTTTTTGGTCCTGATACTCTGCAATAAGTATTTAAAAAAAAAAAAAAAAGATACTCAGTAGAAATACTGGTCCAGTGTGTCTCAGTCAGGAGACAGAAGAGACACTGGTTTTCTTCTGACAAAACTATTCTTTGATAACCATGTTAACCCCTAAACCTTCCTGAAACCGTCACTGTTGTAACAGGAAGAATAAATGAGTTGGTCCTGGAGAAGCAGCAATGCCAGTCAGCAGTTAATGCAAGTGTTCTGTTGCTGGAACAGAGAAGCGGTTGCAGAAGGCAAAAGTAGCTATATAAAAAGGTAGATAGGTAACATCAACAGCAAATAAAAGTCCAGTACTGCCAGGAGTAGTTGTTGGGAATCAGTGAGCAATATGATAAAAAGAGGTAGCTTTCATCACTCCTGAACCCCACACTGACATCAGGGAACATTCCTCAAGAGGGATACTGGCACCAAATTTCCAGACAAAGAGAGAAATAACAGAAAAGGGAATTTGAAGTGTTAAGCCTCAGGGAACAAGATCACTCTTATTACTTAAAATTAGTAGATTTTCTTATTCCAGACCCATCCAATGCCAAGGGTAGCTAGCCAAAGTCAAGAGTACAATTTTTTTAGCAGCTGCCTGAAAATTGTAGCTGTAGGTATCTGTTAATTCCCTCCACAGAGATTGCTTAGAAACTGGTGATTTGAATGGTGATTTGAATATTTGTTATTATATTTGAACAGCACACAAATTAGAAGTAATTTCCCCGTATTGGGACAGAACCTGCTCCCTGTATTCCTTTTCTATATAGGTCCCTACTGAAATAATGATTCTTTTACCAGGTGCACAGTCCAGATCAGAAAAACATTTAGGAACATATAAGCACCTGACTTCTGTCATGCTCTTTGAAAGGATTTAGAAACATAAATCATAATTGTTTTGGTCCTACATGGCGTGACTGGGAAATGCTGAAGGTGAGCAAGCTACTCATGCAGCCAAGGGATCTTCATTTTAACTCCAGACCTGCCTTTACTGTAGTCTTACATTGCCTATAAAGATCAGGTCAGTCATCACCTAAGGAGTTCACACCTCAAATATTGAAGAAGGATCTCGTTTTTAGCGTCCTTCTTGTTGAGATTTTACAATGAGGGGCATTTTCTGTTATCTTTCCCTGTTGATCAGTAAATTCTGTCTCCTAACAAACTGTTGTCAGAATATCAAACAAAACATGAATTTTTATGTAAATGGTTTCATTCGTACACACCATTTTAAATGTTCACTATCCACTCAGAAGGAGATTGTAACTAGCAAGGAAAGCTGCTGTATTTTTGTAATATCTTTTTTTTTTACCATTAAAAGTTACATCAAAATAATTCCATAAAAATAAATTTTAAAGAAGTGTTAAACTCTATTATTTCCTGTGTTGTCTGTATTATGAACCTCACCCACAAAAAAATTAGCCAACGTTACTTATTATGCACTACCATAGTCTATATTCTAGATCAAGGTAAACTCAGTGGGAAGAAAAGGAGTGACTGAACACTGTGTGAGGAAAAAATAGAAACAGTGAAAACAAAAAGTTTACTGCCATAGCTGGTCTGCAGTAACTTACAAATTACTAACAACTTATGTAAGTTTTACATGCCTATTCCATCTGCTATTCATTAAAAAAACACGTTACTATGGTAACTGCCACATGCCATGGTATTTATGCTGCTTCTGATGTACAAAGCATAGTTTGTGTAGGAGTGTGTGTATGTATATGATGTGGCAGCTGTCGTCTCTGCCATTTTGTTGCTGCTCCAGAAAAAAATAAAGCAAGTAGTGGCTATGAATACTCATTTGAGTAACGATACTCACGCCCATTTGACTAAGGGCCCACACAAAGCTCCACATGGTTATCATCTGACCAACCCACACACGGGGTGTTTTCACAAGGAGGCAGAGCTGGGTGGGCTACCTTTAAATATAACACCTCTATCTGTTGCTGAATTAATAGCCTGGGAGGCAAAAAGATACCCATATTTTTAGCGACACACAGAAAACAAAGGCTTTCAGAATGACCCTTTTCATCTTTTAAAAATATAAACGGGAAACAGCCTACATGGCTGTGCCCTTTAGATGTGAATTTTCCATGTAATAGGAAAGGAGGCAAATCAAAGCACTTCCCAATATTCCTCTTTCTTCCCATTATTTTAAAAAGAGTACTTCCTGAAGGTGGGCAAACTGGTAAAAGAGACACAAAATTTTGTCCAGTACTAAATTGGTACTGGACCGCTCTTGAGTATTACCAATATTGTGACATTTTCATTCTGTTTGCCATGTATTTGACATTTCACAAGAAAAAATGTCCTTCAAAAGTCTATTTGCATACCATTTTGACTTCATTTAACATAAATCAGTGTCTATTAAGAACTTCAAAAACATGGTCTTATGAGATTATCTGTTTGCTACCTGACTGAAGACATGTTTAATTTGAGATTTGTATTCTATACTCTCATGTAACTATGTGGTTTTTTAGCTTAAGCCAATTCCCTTCTTTTTTATTGAGCTTGCTCGTCACAAACAATTAGAAAATAGATATTTCCAGGTTCATGAATATGATCTGAGCTCAATGGTAACATGTTCCAATAACAAAAAAAAAAAAAGAACACCAAAAAAAACCTGAACTCTTGTGGATTCTTATTTCTTTTATAGGTTTTTTTTGTTGGTTGGGGTTTTTGTTTTTATTTTGTTGATGTTGTTTGGTTGGTTTTTGTTCTTTTCTTTTTTAAAAAAAGAAAGGAGGGAAGCTAAGGAAATTGTTGTACCCTCACATACAACAACTTAAATACTTCAGTAGCTAAGGAGAAACTGCTGTTTTGTAAATGTATGTACTTGTATGAAGTCATACAGATAAAGAACTATCCATTCTCAGTGCCACAGAATAACCTGTTTTCATGAAAACACAACTGTGAGCTGATTAATAACATAAGATGGAAGGAAGGGGCAATATCAATGACACTGGCCATTAGAGATTAGAGAAGCAGCATGGTCATATTTATTAGCCTTCTTGCACACTTCTTGACAATGACACATCAACAGACTATATCAGAGTCCTGTATTACAGGAAATGCACTGAAGCATCCTGAGCAAAGCCATTGCCTGTGCACCTTCAGCTGACTTTCAGGGGTTCCAGAGTCATTCATTTCAGAAGAACTCTGTAGATCAGAAATCACGATATACAGCTGTGCAAAGATTAAGAGGATGCAAATAGATGGTTTTCTTCAGCAGAATGTGTTTGCTCCTTACTGAAAATATCTCCAATGTGTACGCTGAGGAAAATGAAAAGCAAGAATCACTTATTCATGTGAAGGAAATAGCAGACCTCAGTCTGCAGAGCTTTGCACATTGTGGAATCATTTATAGCCTTAATCGTAAGTGCTTACAAAATGCTCTTCCTCATCAGAGTTCACTTTTCATACTTATGTACAGAACTTCAGGCACTTGCACAGGTGTAAACAACCATACAGAGGCCTGACAGTGCTTTATCGCAAAGCGTCAAACACTGAAGTCTTTTTCTCTCACAATTACTCCAAAATGTATCTTGTATTTATTTGGTCTCAAGAATAGAAGAATAAAAGAGCAAAACCTAGGATCTCCTAAAAGCCATAGGAATAAACCAAAGGAGCTATTAAAAAACCTTCTCTGCCTACAATAGTGATACTTGTGTGTATTACAGTAGCCTGAGTTCCTCTCATTTTACCATGCCTTTGACCCCATAAGACTCTTCTACCAGGCAGGAAATTAGCAGAAAGTCAACATGGTATACTTTGACCCTGAGGCAACAGCTAGAGCGGGTTATCATAGGAATCATTATAGCCTTAAAAATGGAATCCTCAATTGGCCAGTTAAGCCTGTTTTAAGCTGTCAGAATGATGCAAAGCAGCATCATCAGGTCAGGGAAGACACTTTCAGGTTTTAGAGTAAAAAAAAAATGAATAGCAGCCCTTTGGTAAAGAATTTTAAGATTCATCAGGCATAGACTCAGATCTGCGTGCTTTTGGGTTTTTTTGTAGAGAGCTGTTAGGATTCATAAATAAATACACCACATAAACAATATCTCAACACTTAGCTCCCCCTCTCCATCTCCCCTCCCCTAAAAAAACCCAAAACACAATAAAACAAACAAACAAAAAAAAAAAACCAAAAAAAAAAACAAAACCCAAACCAACCAACCAACCAAATCAAACAATAAAAACACCCCAAACCAATAAACAACCCATCAAAAAAAATTTACTCTTGGGCATTTTTCCTTCCCAGTTAGGATTAGCCTTGTATACAGCTGCTAGGCAATCTTCTCCCAGACCAGAGTATACCATTTTATCTAACCCACATTTGCTTTCCAGATATGTCCAGTGTAAGGTATTTTAAGGCTTGCAAAATCCAGAATGGGAAGGTTTCATTCCAAAGAAAACAACTATTTTGTCTTTTTAAACTAGATTAAACTTACAGCACTGTGTAAATAGTAAGAAAAGAGCTGGTAGAAACAACTGTGTAATTCCAGGATGTTGATGACATTAACTACTGCTATTTGGCCCAGATTTCTCCACATATTTAAACGATTATATTTTATCTACCACTGCATTTCTTATCTCTGTATATTCAGCTGTAATTGACCTATCTTTCAAGATGATACCTCAGGTAGTTGTGACTATTGTGCTACAAGGAGCTAGGGAAACATCTTCAGCTTTAAAAGTTATTACAGGTTTTTGCAGGTGTGTTTGAGACTAGCATAGCACAAATGAAGTTATCTAGTACAAGAGTTAGACAATATGCACCACATGCACAGAGGGGCAATTAGCACAAACAGGGGAATAATCTATGATAGTAGCAAAATAAACAGAGCTCTTCCACATAGAAACTGAAATCCCAATTACATAGCAGAACACAGCTGTTAATCCCATAAAATAACTACAACTGGCACCTTTGGGTTATGATTAAATCCTGCAGGCAATGAACAAAATATATACCTTTTCCCTTTAGAACACATTTTCATTTTTGCTCGGAAGCACAAATTCTTTTGCACCCAATTCCCATCATAGGTATTTATATAAAGAAAATTTTATCTAGTATTGTTCATTCTCTAGCTTACAACATACAACAATCTCCTCTTTCCCTCTCAAGAGAGGGTTAGCAAAACTGAGATCAATGTTTCTGACAATATAATCATCCAAGTCAGGATTTCCCAGGAGTGCAATTATTCTTCCTTGTTTTATGCTCATGTATAAGACCTTATTCCCTTCTCCCTGGCTAACTCCAGACCATTTCAACAACATATGCTTCAACACAGTTGCTGGAACAAGACCAAGTCTTCAAGATGTCTCTGAAGATGTTAAGTGATACTCAAAACTCCTTATTTGAAAGAGTGTCCTTGATGTATTCTACCTCCAGAAAGTGACCATAGAAATAACAAAAGCATTTAAAATCATCATGCATGCATCTTCTTGAGGTGGGTGTTGGGATTACACTATAATGGAATAACATTACATAAAACACCGGGTGTCTACTTCACTGTGCATAGAAAACATAGCACAATATACCTCCTGTTGCAGAGTAATGAGGTCTGACCTTATGGGATATGCCACATATGTATTTTTAAGAAGAAACACAATAAATTGGTATGAGCTCTAAGGAAAAGACAAAGCATTTGGCATGTAACACTAACAAGAAATAAGAGCATTTTATTCCTGTCAACTATACTGCACAAAGACCAAGATAAACAAAAGGGTGCCGTGTTTGTTGCTTTCTGTTTGTTTTGTTGTTGTTATTGTTGTTGTTGTTGTTGGTTAGTTGGTTTTATTGGGATTTTTTGGAGGAGGTGTTGGTGGTTTTTTTCCGGGGTTTATGTTGTTGTTTTGGGGGGTTATTGTTTTGGGTTTGGGGTTTTTGTTTCATTTTGTTGCCATTTGGGTTTTTTTTAAAATCTAATTAATATTAAACCTCTCTGCTATTTCCGAGACTGATTTTCACAGTGGGGTTCCTATTTAGACCAAGTGCTCCAGTCTTTATAAAATTGATGAGCGTTACATGTCTTACATTTAGTGGGAATAATAGGATCTCTGAAATTCAGATCTTTCATGTAAAGTTTATGCATCTAATCACCCAAGAGAACTTCAATTCTCATTTGGAAAGCAAACCGTTTAACACTGCTAATATAAAACATTCGTGTACTGAACAGAGGTGTTTGGGATGTGTACTTTGTTCTGTGCTTTGTGAGCCTTTTATCTCTAACACTTAAAATCTGTCAGACAGATCCATGAATGAACAGCATTGGTTCAATTCTCTTTGTACAGCATGTAGAATTAGGAGGCTTAGACAGTAAGGCAGGATATAAACCAGAGAAGATCTAAACCAAAGGCTCCAAAAGATGCAGAAACAAATATTTCATGAGCAGTTCTGTCTGCAGGCAAAGGCTCAGTCCGAGTGAAAGAGGTGCTGAAGGTGTGAATCTGCTCAGACTTCATCCTACTGGGAGAAAAGGAAAGCATAAAAAAAAACATTTTATGCTCTTTCTGCAATAGCTGTTAGGACTTCATGCAAAGAAGACCATGATTCTTGAACTTACAAGGACAGGAAGCAAAACAGGAGATTGGCTCCAGGCATGCAGCGGGACACACTTCTGAGAAAATGGAGGTGGAGAAATCAGTTCCTTCTAAATAACTTTCTTACTGGAGTGTGTACAAATCCTTCAAGACACAGAAGACACCTTTCAATGGAAGAGAAAAGTGAAGATTCTCATACAGACCACTGGATATGTGGTGCTCTCTCACCACTCTTTGGAGCTGCAGGCACACAACTGTCTGGAAAACAGACCTCCTGGGAACTGTGGGGTTTTCTGAGCCACCCTGGGAGCAGTCAGACTTTAGTGCAGGGGCATGTTTTTCCTGGTTTTAATGTGTATGTTGGATAAGGATGGACCTTACTTGCTGATTTCAAGGACTTATGAAACAAGGACTTCCTGACTGCAAAAATCAATAGGTTTTCACGTCAAAGGCAGGGGGTAAATGTCTTTCTCCAACCACATCTACCAAACTGTACGTTCAGACCAAACAACCATCTTAGCCCACTGTTACTGATGAAAAGGACCTTTAGCTAAGATTGGGGATCCATATAGTCTTTCTCATCCTGCCAGAATCCTGTTAGAATCATAGAATAGTTTGCATTAGAAGGGACTTTTCCAAGGCTGACTAGTAGAAGAGCCTCTAAAGGACAAGGATATCTTCCATTAGATCAGATTGCTCAGAGCCCCAGCCAACTGGCCTAGAACACTTCCAAGAATGAGGCATCTACAGCTTCTCTGGGCAACCTGTGCCAGTGTTTCACTACCCTCTTTGTAAAAAACTTCTTCCTTACACCTAATCTGAACTGACACTTCTTCAAACCATTACACCTTATTCTATCACAACAGGCCCTGCTAANAGAAGGGACTTTTCCAAGGCTGACTAGTAGAAGAGCCTCTAAAGGACAAGGATATCTTCCATTAGATCAGATTGCTCAGAGCCCCAGCCAACTGGCCTAGAACACTTCCAAGAATGAGGCATCTACAGCTTCTCTGGGCAACCTGTGCCAGTGTTTCACTACCCTCTTTGTAAAAAACTTCTTCCTTACACCTAATCTGAACTGACACTTCTTCAAACCATTACACCTTATTCTATCACAACAGGCCCTGCTAAAAACTTTGTCCCCACCTTTCATGTAGGCCCCTGTTAGGCCCCATGGTCATACTCCTTGAGCTCATCTAGGTCCCTCTGAATGTTAATCTGTTCTTCAAGCATGTCAGCTGCACTACTCAACTTGGTGTCATGTGCAAATATACTTCATTCCTTTGTCTGTGTCATTGATGAAGCTTTAAATTAGATAGCTCAGGTTAGGAACACACAATGGAGGGGTCTAGTATTTGGGTGCTTGCTCTCCTGGTCACAAAAGTATGAGATACCTCTTTGGAGACCTGACTTCCAGATGAGTAAGGAAACCACCAAGCAAGCCCCAGAACCATGGTTGTAGGCACCCATGAAATTTTTGCCTGAAACATAGATTCTTAAGGTGTTTCAGCCTGAACTGGATTAGTTTGTTTTTCTGAACTGCTGCCCTGCAGTAAGTGCCTATGCTATTCATCAGCTGCAGCTGTAACATAGAGCCAAGGTGGAAACTGTGACTAAGCAGTGGAAAATTAGGACTTACAACTAACTTTATACTTTCAATTAATAAAGCTGCAGGAGGATGCAAGGCTCTGAGTCATGCACCTGGATCCCACGAGACTAGGGACAACACAAATTTGCAACCATCTGACAAAAGCTTGCAGTCTCTTGTTTCTTATTACCTACTTTATAGAATCAGAGAATCACAGAATCATTTGGGTTTGGAAAACCCCTCTAAGATCAAATTCAATCCTTAACCAAATACTTCCAAGCCCACCATTAAACTGTGTCCCCAGGTGCCGCTTCCACATGTCTTTCAAATACCTCCACAGATGGTGACTCCATCACTACTGTGGGCAGCCTGTTCCAGGGCTTGACAACAACTTTGGCAAAGAAATTTTTCATAATATAAACTAGCCCTGGCACAACTGGAGGCCATCTCCTCTTACTGTAGAATCATAGAACGACTTGGGTTGGAAGGGACCTTAAAGATCATTCAGTTCCAACTCCCCTGCTGCAGGCAGAGACACTTTCCACTAGACCAAGTTGCTCAAAGGCCCATGCAACCTGGCCTTGAAAAATCCCAGGGATGGGGCAATCCTGTGGGATGTCCTATTACTTCCTATTTGGGACAACAGACCAACTCCCATCTGTTTACAACTTTCTGTCAGATAGTTGTAGAGAACAGTGAGGCCACAGTTCTGTAGTTCTTTCACCAACTCTGGACAGGCTCCGCCACCTCAATGTCTTCCTAGTCATGAGGGCCCCAAAACTGAACCCAGGATGTGAGAGGTGACCTCACTGGTGCTGAATACAGGTAGACAATAACTCTGTTCATTCTGTTGGCCACACTATTGCTGATACAAGGCAGGATGACATTGGCCTTCTTGGCCACCTGAACACTCGTTGGCTCATTTTCAGCTGCTGCCAACTAGTGTACTGAGATTCCGTTCTGCTGGGCAGCTTTCCAGCCACTCTTCCTGCAGCCTGCAGTGCTGACTGGAGTTGTGATGCAAGTGCAGGACCTATCATGGAGCCTTGTAAAATCACATACCATTGGCCGTGGCCCATTAAACCATTCCCTCCTGATGCCTCTGCAGAGGCTTCTGACCCTCCAGCAGACCAACACTCCTACCCAATCTGGTGTAGTCTGCAAGACAACTGAGATTCACTCATCCACTCCATTGATAAAGATGTAAAGCAGACTGGATTTATGATCAATAAAGGGATTCAGGGGTTCACAAAATTAGCTTTCTCCAAATATAAAAAATTCAGCAATTTGCATTGGTGGGGTTTGACTTCCTGTTCTTTTTGATTGATTCACTTTCTCTCCAGTCTTTCCTTGTCATTGTCTTGCTGGAGTCTAGTCTTTAGGCTATTTGATGTTTAATTTTAGTCTTGTGTTTCACTGGGGCTGTTCAGGTTCAGGAACAAACAAACATTATCAACAAGGAAGTGCATTGCACTGCCAACTGTACTCATTTCCAGAAATTAAACTTTCATGAGAATGGTGAGCCTCTCTGCCAGTGATGATGCTGTAAAGGTCAGGATTCTTCCTGCTCAAAACTGAGGCCAAAGTGGGGTGCAAAAAGGTACATGAACCTTGAACCATAAAATGAGCACATCAGCACAAAATGACGAAACACAGGTGCTTCTTTCCAATGTGATGCATTGCTGAAAGGTAGAGTTTCNTGGGTTGGAAGGGACCTTAAAGATCATTCAGTTCCAACTCCCCTGCTGCAGGCAGAGACACTTTCCACTAGACCAAGTTGCTCAAAGGCCCATGCAACCTGGCCTTGAAAAATCCCAGGGATGGGGCAATCCTGTGGGATGTCCTATTACTTCCTATTTGGGACAACAGACCAACTCCCATCTGTTTACAACTTTCTGTCAGATAGTTGTAGAGAACAGTGAGGCCACAGTTCTGTAGTTCTTTCACCAACTCTGGACAGGCTCCGCCACCTCAATGTCTTCCTAGTCATGAGGGCCCCAAAACTGAACCCAGGATGTGAGAGGTGACCTCACTGGTGCTGAATACAGGTAGACAATAACTCTGTTCATTCTGTTGGCCACACTATTGCTGATACAAGGCAGGATGACATTGGCCTTCTTGGCCACCTGAACACTCGTTGGCTCATTTTCAGCTGCTGCCAACTAGTGTACTGAGATTCCGTTCTGCTGGGCAGCTTTCCAGCCACTCTTCCTGCAGCCTGCAGTGCTGACTGGAGTTGTGATGCAAGTGCAGGACCTATCATGGAGCCTTGTAAAATCACATACCATTGGCCGTGGCCCATTAAACCATTCCCTCCTGATGCCTCTGCAGAGGCTTCTGACCCTCCAGCAGACCAACACTCCTACCCAATCTGGTGTAGTCTGCAAGACAACTGAGATTCACTCATCCACTCCATTGATAAAGATGTAAAGCAGACTGGATTTATGATCAATAAAGGGATTCAGGGGTTCACAAAATTAGCTTTCTCCAAATATAAAAAATTCAGCAATTTGCATTGGTGGGGTTTGACTTCCTGTTCTTTTTGATTGATTCACTTTCTCTCCAGTCTTTCCTTGTCATTGTCTTGCTGGAGTCTAGTCTTTAGGCTATTTGATGTTTAATTTTAGTCTTGTGTTTCACTGGGGCTGTTCAGGTTCAGGAACAAACAAACATTATCAACAAGGAAGTGCATTGCACTGCCAACTGTACTCATTTCCAGAAATTAAACTTTCATGAGAATGGTGAGCCTCTCTGCCAGTGATGATGCTGTAAAGGTCAGGATTCTTCCTGCTCAAAACTGAGGCCAAAGTGGGGTGCAAAAAGGTACATGAACCTTGAACCATAAAATGAGCACATCAGCACAAAATGACGAAACACAGGTGCTTCTTTCCAATGTGATGCATTGCTGAAAGGTAGAGTTTCAGTAGCCTTCAGACCTTTGCTCTCACCTGTGCAATGGTCTGGATTTTATACTCATTGTAAGCATTTTAAGAATAATGTTTTGTTGAGACCTTCTGGAGCTTCTCTCTTGCAGTGACATCCTTGCTTGCATAAGTAGCCAGAAAGGGATGAAGAAGCACGATGGGAACTTGTTTTGTTGTTAGCTCTTTCTTTGCTTTTCTTTTGCAAAATATATTCTGAAGAATGACAGGAGCATCATAATAAGAGATCATTACTGAAGATATCCTCTCTTATTTGCAGTTCCTGGAGTGGAATCAAGAGCATTGGCAGGCTGTACTGGCTTAAAACTGTGTGATTTGACAGGTAAAGATTTTATTGAGAGAGTTTTAATTTTATTTCTGCATCCTTTACATAAAGGGAGGGAGGGGGAAGGAGAAGAGATGAAAGGAAGAGGCACTTATGCCCTACCCAAAAAATTACAACAGCACGGTGGTATTGTGAGGGATTTCCACCCTTCATACACCATTCATTTGAACTCATAGGTTAACATAACATCTATAAAAATAGGGGGTCTGTGGGGTCACATAGGAAAGAAACTAAAGGCTAATATAAGGTAGGAAAAGGAATGACAACTGTTAAGCTGGAACAACAACAGAAACAATTCCACCACATAAATGAATGAAATTACAATAGAAAATGTATCGTATGGAACAGCAAAGGAGACAGGATAATGATTTACTGAAACTCTTGTGCCTTGTACTTTGGAGTAACAATGTGAAATTTGGCAAAAAAGAGCATGCCCTGTCCATGAACCCTTTATCCCTACATCCCAGAATCTGCCTTCAGTAAAACAGCTTCCATTCATACATACACAAGTAAAGGTTTGGATTTAGCTCAGCCAAGAATTGGCAGTAAAACTGGATAAGTTTAGGAAAAAAGGAAAAGGGCACCCGTAAGGAGGACCAAACAGTCTGTTCCTGGATCTGGAAGACACCCAGTCTCAAGCACACTCTGTTTTCATATACCTTTAAAGCCCTCCAGTTACATCTGGATCTTTGCAGTGATCTCATCCCATGGGTGATGACATACTATTTCACAGTAGTTCCAGTGATGGTTGAAGCTTGTACCATAATGGTAATGCTCAAAATGAGACAAGAGATCCTTCTTGGCATTTTCTTACTTTTAACATGTTTGACAGCAAAACTTTTATATTCTTTCAAACACACTAAATTTCAAGTATTTTCAAATACCTGGGGTTTTTTGTTTTGTTTTTTAAAGTCCTTCTGCTTGAATGTAAACCATAATATAAATCTAATGTTTAGTAAACTACAGTTCTTTTTTCCCCAAGGCAAGAAAAAGCATCTGCATTCAGGAAACACTTCAGTCCTTAAGGGAAGGGTGGTAATTTAAAAAGCATGGGGAAAATGAAGGTAAGGGATTGTAGAATCACTGGAAGTGGAACAGGAAGTGATAAAGACCTGTATTGGAAGAATGATGTTCAGTAAACATTACAAACAATTGCTCTGCTACGTTGCCCGTTATCCTACATTTTTGTTTCTCTCCCATGCTTTCTCCTAAATTATGGTCATGTCAATGTCTTTGACTAAGAACTTAGAGCCCTTATAAGGAATTTGTGTATGTTGCTTTATACATGTCAAATAAATTATCAACTGTAAGCTGTACTAAAAGATGAAAAATAAAGCCTGTCCCATATATTCATGTGTCCTACAGGGACTCATTTTTCAAATAAGTTGTGTTTTCTCACATCTACTCTGCAAAGCCAGATTCTGTGAAAAGGGAAGCTGAAAATTATGTGATTTGGGGGAGGAAAAAAAACCACAAGAAACAAAAAACCTGTATCACAATAATTGTCACATTTTGGGCCAGGTTCAGTAAAGGGGTGTCTGTTTTGTTCACTTGTTTACTTCTAAGAAATGCCATCCCTGTTTGTTATAATTTGAAAGTCCATACATAAATAATTCTGGGAGCAATTACCAAATGTTGTGATTTTAGAGACATATTTCTATGTATTTATATACACAACCCACTGTACAGTTTTAAATATTATTTCACTGGATTCTGTATATTCCTGGCTGCTATTCTACCACAAATATCTGTGCCTTGTTTCATTGCTAGGACACTAATTTTGACAAATGTAAATGCCAGTGAATTATGAAAGCTGATATTCTACCAGTAAGAAATGCTTTGAGGATAGATCATCATGAGGCAAAAAATATAGTCAAGAAATTCCTTTCTTCCTCCTCTTGTAAAGAACAGTTTGATGTGTGAATGACTTGAAGGAAGAGTGCCTCCAGTATAGGGCTCCCTGCGGTTTGGTTCTGAGAGTCTTGGTTTAGGTCAAGGCTTGCAGCTGCTGTTTGAGGGATTTTCCCAGATCTGGGTGTATCAGGTGTTGGTTCACGCTTTGAGCACTGAGGCCTGTCATCACACTGACAGGGTGTGACATACAGGGAAGTTACAAGAAGTAGCAAGGCAGAAATGCGAAAGAAAACTCATGCAGATATCAACCAACATTTCAAGCAGAAATCGTTAAATAAGGTTAGAGTTCCCTGAAAAAGAGAGAAGCTTTGTGGTCCCAAGCTTGTGATATATTATTATGCCAACTACTATATAAAGCTTCAACTGAAGGAAAAAAAAAAACCACAATAGAAAGGATTTTAGAACTAAGCTGTCATCCTGTGCTACACCATTAACTCAGAGGTGGCTCTGGAAGCAGGTGCTTAGTACTGCATGAGTATTCCAGTCTGAAAAATGAGAAAGTTTAATCCTTGTAGAATACATTAATCTTCACCCCAATTCTATGTGACGTTGTCAGCAGTTAATTTAACAACAGAGCTTCACAAATGAGAGATCAGTGCAGTGGAAGTTGCTCTGAAATCTTAGTTTATGGAATGGACTCTGTTTAAAATCCACAACCCAGGCAGAAAGGTGTCTGCCATTAACTGAACCAGGTAACCACTAGAGCAAAAAGGTGAAATTACACATGTTCATGACCAAGCCTCAAATCCTTTACAGAACTCTATAAATTTCCAGAGAAGGATAATCTGCCCAAACCACTGATATTTTTAACTTCCTGTGAAATGCATACCATTGCCTCCACACCTCTGTACACCCATTGGTGCACTAAGTCAGAGCTGAGTCTGAAAGAAACAGTTAAAAACCAGCCACCACAACAACACAAACCCCCAAAACTGATATAAACCTGAATATTATTACCAAATTTAGGCTTCAAGAACTGAAAGCGGAACAATGATACCCATAACTTAAAAAGGCATGTTTTAGAGATAAAGCCTTTGGCCCTGGATGTATTAGGCAGAATAGATGCATGAGATTTGAACAAGAAAGACACAGAACATTTGCACACATATATATTTTTGCTGCTGGCACCTTGAAGTGAATGAAAAAACTATACCAAAAAATCACCATTCTTAATTTATAAATTTAAATGCATGAAATAATGAACATCTTCCCAATTTCTGAACATACCATTATCTCTTCTATGTCAAAAATAAAATTTAAAATGAATTTTTGCCACCAAAATCAGCTCCTGTGATATTCAAGCTGATTTCTAAAAACACCATAACAGCTTTATTTATGGTGTCCTGTCCTTTAAAGCAGTTACTTCATCTGCTGGAACTTCCCAAGTCACTAGGCAGGGATTAATGTGGGGAAACATGAGTATATTTGAAGTTCCCAACACCACTGCACTGTTGGAAGTACACCTCAGCAGGTCCACAGACTGGTTTGTTTGTTTGTTGGGTTTTTTTGCCCTGGAAAAAGAGAGGGTGTCACACAACCTTTCCTGAGGATAACAACTTTTTTCATTCCTGGTTTACACCTAACAGACACTGTCACACGAATCACTACATTAATTCCCATATCCTACACATTGTACTGTGCAGCCAAAAATGAAACTTCAAAGGTTTTTATATTCAACCACAAAGCAATAAAGTAGAAACTATCTCATGTCAGATTTAGTGAAGAAACAATTAGCAGAGGACTGAAGACAGGTGGTGATAGTGGCTGGAAAACACCTTTCTGCTCCTCTGACACCAACTGGCAAAAATGTCATGGAGAGAATTTACACTTTGGCTTCAGACACTGGCAGCAATTGACTTCCAAAGGCTGCTGCTGTGTCTAGTGGTTTGCACAGTCTCAGTTTTTCTGATATAAATTTGCAAGATTCTGCTCGATCATGAGTACTATAAATTATGCAGAGCAAGAAGTCCATATCCACTATGATTTCGCCTCTTAAAAAGACAGAGACTACTGCAAAACCAATTTCAACAAACGCATAAGTGAGAGTGATAAGCATTTATATCTGTCGTTCCAGCAACCCTTATCTCACCATAATTAGGATGTATGTTTATTCTTCCAAATCTTTCATTGTTTTTTTGAAAATTACAAAAAAAAAAAAAGGTTTGTCTATCTGATTAATAGTCAATGTTTTCCTCACATTCAAGCTTTCATCTGTTGAGAACAGCAAGACAGTTTTCAGACATTGCTGACTATGCAACACGTGCAATTAACCAGAATAAGAACCCCTGAAGAAAGAATCTGTGACATTGATTGTCATGTCACCTCTATTAAGTAAGGCAGGAAGGACAGGTGCAAGGAATTAGGATGATGTTATGGCTTGCTATGAGAACACAGCACTGCAAAATACTTGCAAAAGAGTGGGGTATTTTATTGCTAGTTTGCTTCCATATAACCCATTAGGTGTCCAGCAATAACTATAACCTGGCAATGCTGTGATGCCCTGAGCCAGATGTATCAATATTGTCAGCTGAATTTAAATCAAATATTGCTCAAGGTATCATCAGAATCATCATGGATTGTGACAAATTATAATTACTTCTCCTTTGCAGAGGGTTATCAAAAATATAAGCCAGCTTTAGACCTGCACAGAAAATTATGAGATGCTGCTGTGTTTTCTTTATGCAGTCAGAGAGCAGAACTGCTATTGCATTTTGGGGGAGCACAACATGTACTGGAAACTCAGATAAAATGTATACTGATTATAAGCTGCTTTCTAACTCTTTTTCCAATAACTCTGGTGTTGATGATATGTCAACAGGGAAATTATAATTTCTCAACAAAATCAAATGTGGTTAGTTGAAAAAATGTTCTTTAATGCTTTATACTTTTAATAAGAAAGTATGGCTTCTGTATCCATAGCTAGATTTGAGAGCTACATGGCATTACCAAAACTATACTGTGCAACTTTCTTGTGGGAAAACAAAAGAAAATAAACTGGCAGGAGTTTAAAAAAAAAAGATTCTTGAAGCCTGAGAATATCATTTAATAAAGTCCAGACATGAATCATGGGGTTTAAAATCATTAGTATCCTTGATCCAAGTAAAACAAAAAACTGAGCTGATTCAGGTGCTGCACAAATAAAAACCTAGCTCTACTTAGGTAAGAGTCTGAGCGACAGAAAGAAATCTTAGCTCATGCCAGCAAGATAAAAGTATAATACTGTTAGACAAAGATCTATGTGGTACATCAAAACACTGCAGAAGACATTTAACTACACCATTTTAATCATTTATTATACATTGCCAGAAAATTGCATTTTTTTCTTGACTGAATTACAAAAAAAGATCACACAGCATTCCTTCTGCTTCTTACAGAGAACTTTTTAAAAAATCTACTGAATCAACCATTGGCCATTGATGGTACAATACCAATGTCAAAATGCCATATTTGCAAAAGCAACCTGACAGAGAACGAATCTATTGAGATGATAAACAGAGCAGACTCTAGAGTGAACATAAAACATCTTGTAACCATGAAAATAGGTGTATGAGTTGTGAATAGGATATGAACAACTGGACAAACATCTAGGGATGTTCAGCTCTGAGTCCTGTCCAGGTGCCAATCAAGGTTTGGAAAAGTCTTCTTCAGCCACAGCACATTACATTTGCAAACTCAAGCTCTGCATGTGCAGGAAAAGAAAGGGGAGATTTACAGGCAATCTTGTAGCCATCCTCAGCTCACAATTCATACATGGTCTTGACGGCTTCCCATCATCCCCGCAGTGTGAAGAAGAGTGGTGGTATAGTTACAGGTCACGTCTTCCCTCTATCAAAACAAGGGGAAACAAAGAAGTAAGAACAAGTACCTCTTCTCACTGATCCTCTTGAATTTTCTTCGGCATGTGCCACATGAATTCTGATGTTCGCTGCAAGACATGAAAAAACAGAGAAAATTCGATCTTAATATTTAAATCAACAGGCAAAGGATAAAAAATGTTTTATGAATTAGCCTGTAACAGCTCTTTTCTGAGCTGCTTAGCTTCCAAACTTTGTCATCTAACTATAGAAAATTTGGTGAAAAGCAAGTCAAGATTAATCAGTCTCGTTTAACGGAATTATAAATATTTCCTACAATCATATCAGGATAGCATTTGGCCATATTGTCAAAAGAGTCTTGTAAATGGAAAAGTTATAAATAAATAGATAAGCCTTTTGGTTGATTTACTTCTTACTTAGAAAAAGGGGCACGATTTTTTCATCAGTTTAAAGAAAGTTCAATAATGTTTCTGGGCACTGAAGTGAAACGGCAAATTCAAAATAGAAGCAGACCAAAAAAACCCCAAACAAACAAAAAACCCACAAAAACCCAAAACACCAAACAAACAAACAAAAAACTCAACAACTAACCTGATTATCTGTTTGACCATGAGAATCAGTTAATGAATCTGGGGTTGAGATTTTAACTGATTTTTGTCAATGATACCACTGTTTAGAGGTTGTTTCGATTGATTTAGATTCACTTTGATTGAGGTTTTCATGAGGGTTTCATGAGGCAAGGAAGCACAGTCACCTCTGTTTTGTGGAGGGGGAACTGGTGCAAAGACCATCTTTAACGAGCCCTGTCTAAATCTCAACTCTGTGCCCAGAACAATCCAAACTCAACAACCTTCTTATTATCCTCCTAGTTGTTCTGGAAACATGAGGACAGAGGCTGAAGAACAATAATGGAATTGAGTTTGAGAGGTTTTTTCTCTAAGCTTCCTTACTTATTATGGTGCCACTTTACAAGTAACACTTGTTCTTCAGCATAGGCATAGCCAGAGAGACCTTACATCAGCAGTACAGCTTTAGTTACCTCTGCATGACATTGTAGAATTACTCCATATCTTCAGACCCTAATATGTTTGGGTTTTTTTCCCCGACAGTTTCATCTCCACATCTGTCAGAAACACAGAATGAAAGAAATTGGAATGTTTGCTCGTTTTCCACAGGAATGCTATCCTTTCTCTTGGTTTTTAAGCCTTATATTACTTTCCCATACTGTGTTTTTGCTTTCACAGGCAAACTGCTTGTGTCTTCTTTTCTTTCAAGGTTCTTTGAAAATTGATGTTTTACATTTTATTTAGAAATTCATGAAGAATATTTTTCTCTGAAGTTGAAAAGTAAGTTTCAGGCAGTGATTAGATCCATCCCCTAAAATTTCCACAGTTTTTACAATCAATGAAAAAACCCAAGCATTGATAAGCTAAAATAAGAAGAAATATGGTTACTCTAGCTGCCAGCAATTGTACCAAAATGACAACACAAAGAACAAAAAAAAATTGCATATTCAAACATTTTCAAATGAAATAGATTTATATTCTCAGAACCTCTAATCTCCATGTCTTCTCAAAAGAAACAAAAGTGAGTTCATACATTCTCCATGAAATTTCTATGGAAGGTACAGGAGGTGCAAGACTTCATTTCTAATCAATTTTCCAAAATCAAACTGTGAATGCTGAGACAGATCAGCTTCCAAATGCAAAGGTGATAAGCAGAAATCAAGCAGCTGCAACTATGGAAGCCATCATCAACCAGTTCCTGCACCAGTTGAACCACAGGAACAGACGATGTCAGATTTCAGTTTTTGAAATTGCTCATTTCAAGAATTCTAGTTTAGAAATCAAGCAAAAGTATCCCCATTTTTATGAATAAAATTGTGAATACTCAACATTTTTAACATCTCTATAATTTTTCTGTTCTAGGTTTTTTGGTTTTTGGTTGTTTTTTTTTCAATTTGCAATTCTGCATAAAAGGAAACTGGATTAAATATTAACACAGAAAATTTATATATGTGTTATTTGTACCTTCACAAAATTGTGTGTTAATATTTTATCACAAGGCAGTTTTTAAAGTTGACTTTGAAGTGCCATGCCAACTAAAAACACGTATGTGCTGTATGAAAAGGATAAAATCTCTTCTTTACTTACCCAGATGATAGTTCTTGTCATCAGAACTACACTGTTTGATTGTGATGGATTCAGTCTGAAGCGGGGCACATCAGTGCCATAAAAAGGAAGCCTACTCAAACATATGAGCTTATTCAACTTAGACACCTTTTGCTGTTCAGATCAGTTATCAAGGATAAATGACAAAGGAGAAGAAAGACTGGCAAGCTTTGCCCAAGGGATGAGGAAGGTAAGGCCCTTGAAAGAACTTTTATGTTTTTTGTGTGTATATATACACAGTCAGAGAGACTGGAAGGTATCACTGTCACATCTTCTGTTCTCAAAACTCTCCATCTCAAAAAGCAAAATTGAAATTGTCTTCTGGTCACAGCTGGTAACTTTTGCCCATGCAAGAGCGTTACTTTAATAGGTAACAGCCTTCAATGTTGCAGGTACAGATAGAGAGCAATAGTTTGCAATTCTGCCCCACTCTGAAATTGCCTAAAATAAATCCAAGGAGTCTTGAAAAGCTTTGCTGGCAGTAGAATATCTGTATATGAAACTGAAAAACCATTTTGAAAACTCAGAGAGGAATTGTGGTCCAATTGGATCAATAATTTGGAGCAGAAGACCGAACCATTGTGACCACACAACAGAAATAATTGCAATCACTGCTAAATAAAGTAACATATCTCAACACAGCTGAGATCAGGCTAATGATTCACTTTGTTTTAAATGTGAATTATTGAAAGCAGGAATCAGAAAGTTCAAGGATGAAATTAGTCTCAAAACAAATTAATCTATTTTAAAAGTTTTGGAAGAAAAAAATAAAAAAATCCCAACTTGTACTGGGAAAAAGAAAATCTACAGAATACAACTCCAAGATTCCAAGCTCAAAGTTAATCTAATGATATATCTGAATACTGATAACCCAGGCACAGTTCCATCTCCAGAGAGAGATATGCCTGCTATGATTATCTCTCTGGTAGCTGTCAAACAAAGAGATGTCATTCTGTCTACAGTTAAACAACAACAGATGGAACAGACCCTCAGCCAAGGTAAGTAGCATCACTCCAGTGCTCTCAAATGGAACCTCACCGTGGTTTGCACCAGTTAAAGATCTGTTCCAGATTTCTATTCAAAGGAGAGGGTTAATCTCATCTGTAATATAAACTGAGATCACCACAGAGGAAGCTACAGAAGAAAGTATGTCTTTAAGACATTCTTTGTATGTGGCATCATTATGGCATGTACCCTGTTCAGTTAGACTTTCCACTTGCTTCAGAGGACACTTAGCATGTAAAGCCTCTCCACTTCCTAAATTCATGAGTTGCAAGTATCCTGCAAAAGCACTAAGTTCTGAGAATAGGAGGTGTCCCATCTTACCTGATTTTGCATATTGCATCAGACCAGCTACCTGAATGGCTTTTACAGTCTCCACTGAAAGAAACAGGAATTTTAAGAAGCAAGTCATTAGCTGTAAGGATGACCTAAGTGCTCTGCAAATAGCCTTCTCCCTCCACTGAGTATAAAGACACAAAAACAACTTGCACTGAGTCTGATATCTAGTCTGCAGTTGTGCCCAAAGCTTTTGTAGCTTTTTTAGTGAAAATTAATGGATAGAGCAATCTGGTCACAATTTTGCTAAATCACAATTCACATGCATTCTGTGATATTATCGATAAATTATGAATACAAAAGTATGAGAAATACGGTTTCTAAAATTTATATGATGATTTGAAGCCATTTTATCTCCAAATCAAAACAAATGATCCAAAAAATAGATTAAAATATTGTATACACATTTTCATATAAAAAAGAATCTCTTAGAAAATAAAGGGTATTATAATGAATGTTCCACATTTACTAACCTTCATTCCAAAATTCCCATAAGACTAATAACTTCTGTTATCTTGATGCAAGACCATAGTGTTTTGGCTAGAACACAATACGTAAGGAAATTATTTTCTGTTCTCTCATGTGATTTAATCCTGAAATCACCTTAATCCACTGATATTCATAATGAAATGTATTTCAGTGTGGGCATACATTTGCCAAGTGCATTGGAAATACTGGTGTCTAAGATACGTGAGTTGTAATTGTGATTCATGGACATTACAAATGGAAAATGGCTATTAGATGAGCTATTCCTGCCAGTGCAACCTAGTTCCCCAAAGAATGCTTCCTGGTCTTTTGTTCAGTCTAATTTCAAAGTACCTGTGTGTGTATGTCATGCTATTACGAGCAAACATGTTATGAAAATGTGTGATGTGCTTTGGATCTGTAATTTTTAGTCAAAAAGCTCTGTTTATTACTCAGTGTGGAAGAAAAAATAAAGATTACTTCTTTTGTTTACTCTAAATCTGCGAGGCACCACCCAAAAGCCCCCTTAGGCCCCATTAAGTGGTAATAGTCTGAAGCAACCACAGTGGCTAAGCAGAGATAGACAAATATGCCTCATAAGCTTATTATAAATGCATCTACAGAAAATTGGAGTTCAAGTACACCTGCAAAATGCAGTCAGAAAGCTTTATAAGCACCCAGATGGTGAAACTCACCCTCAGTCCTATACTACTGCAGGTACCTGACCATCAGTTGAGTGCTTATGCAAGTCTCTGAATATAAATGGCAGTTACTCCAACATAAATGTATCTAAAGGAATATGCCACATGATAGAAAAATGGTATTAGAAGTAAGACAAGGGCATTAAAAAAACGTGGTGGCCAGAAAGCAGAGCTTTTGAAAATACCTGTTCAGACCAGTTCATTCTTTTCAGATCACTTGTAAGACTCATACACTAAACAAACGCTTTGCTCTCACAGGACCTTGATTTTTATTGATTCCATATTAGACCAAGAAATGCTTGGAAGGAGAAAGAAAGGGCTTCTATTTTATGATCTAGGTTAAATGCAACTCTCTCAATTTCAATGGACTATCGTTCCTTCTTACATAGTCCCTGTTACTTTGATAGCCAAGTAGCATATTATGCTTAAATTCCACTGTCTTACCTCAAAATACAGTCACACAGTTACTGTTAGTGCAAGTTATCCCATCCTCATTTTACAAACCAAAACCTGTGAGACAGAGGAAAATAATCATAACTCAGTAACCAGCCTCAACATACAGTTCCCAGAATCAGGTTTTCGATATAATGAAAAGCAGATACAACTGTTAGAATGGGATTCACAGATGTCAATACAAAGCATAAATTTGAAGGTTTCCTCAAATCCTGCCTACTCTACCTAAAGGCATCTGTGAGTTTGGTATCTCTGCAGGTTCAGAGCTGAAAATATGTGTGGTGGTTTAGTTTTCTTGGTTTTGGTCTGGGCCTTCCCTAGTAACNATGTGACCAGACTAAGACACCTGAAGCAAATACTCAGATACGTAACAAGCAATTTTTATGGAGGTAGAAGAGGACTCAACGAGGTGGCAGCAGGCACATGTCTCTGGCACATCTGCGTGGAAAGTGAGAGGTCTAGACTTTAAGTCCTCCTAAATCTGAAGAATTTAAACTCATGTCTCAAACTTTTAAAAATTTCTTAGTTACCAAACTGACAGTGAGGGAAAAGAGGAAAAGGGCATAGAGGATGACCCACAAGAGCAGAGAGAGCCAAACAAGATTTGGCTAATAGTCTGTGGTCATCAGAGAGAAGAGATTAGGGCTCTCATACATAAATGAGCAATAGACGTAGCCTAAATACAAACCCTGTTCCCAAAGTTCACCTCAGAGAGGAGCAGAGACGTAGGTCTAACACAGTAAAAACTGTGATTAAATAGTCCCTACCAAGAGACGGTTTCCACATGTTGCAGTATAGTTGTTGGGTAAAATAGATAAACACTTTTTTTGTGGAAGCAGAAAGCAGAACCAAGAGCTCTGCCTTCTAACCACAGCCATTTTTCCTTTTGTGAACCTTGATTGCCCTTTCTGCACAACAACACACCTTCCAGAATAGAGAAAACTGTTGTCTACTCTAATCACACAGAAGATCCCACTAAGAGATAATAATTTTTAAATGCCACAGACTGAAAAGTGCCTACAAATGAGGGAAGCAAGTGACTCTGTGACATAATCAAGTAGGTAAAAACCCCTAGTCTCAGTGTAATCCTAAAACACTTGGCCATTCAGGAACTGTGGACATTCAAAACAGTCCCTGCTAGAGAACAAAGGGAAGAGCAGGGGAAAGGAAAATTGCAAGGCACAATATTTCATTTTTTAATAGCCACAATGATGCATGGACCATTTCCTCCCACTTCTCCAAGCAGTATATCCACTGAAATTATATAAGAGGTGGATGACTGGACATTCTTCTTTCAAGCTTGTAAAATACATACATGCATGATACCAAAATTGCCACACTTTGTGCTGAATTCAAGACTCTATACATGCCAGACATGCAGAGGACACCTAGCAGAGCAGGACCTTTAGGGATATAACTGAAAATGTAATTTCTAAATAGACTCCAAATGAGCTTACTTCTATACTCAGCCCATCTGAGTGGTGCTTTTGAATACATTTAAATGATCTTTTTCTGTCTTTTCTTTCCTAGACAAAGTTGGCATCCACATCCTCTCAGGCACCTAAGCTGGCTGAGTTTTCATAGAGCACTTTCCTGAACAAAGATGCCTAAAATAAGCTTGAATTACACTTTAGGTTCCTAAGTGCTTTTTTGGATATCAACCAGATTAAGAAATTTGTACAAGGTCATTTAGGAAGTCTATGGCAGACAAGGAAACTGATCTGGAGTCTCTGAGGTCTAGGAGTAGCACCCAGAGTACTAGAACATCTTTCAGCTCTCTGCTGCTCCTATCAAACCAAAAATGACACTAAAGATCAGAAAAGTTAATGACAGGAATGAATATGTTGTGGGATCAACTAATTTCATCTACCAGACCCTGAAACATGATCTATAGTTACTTTTATCCATTTATTACTTTCTTATCCTGTGCAGATGATTGCAGAAATGCCAAATCCATCTATTTATAAAACAGTGAAACAGTCAAGTGGTCTCTAATGTACCACTTCCAAGTACAAGCAATATATGCTGACCAGTTCATAACTATCTTGGCAAGGATTCACACACCTGTTAGGATTTTAATTTATCAAAGACAGACGTATTTATATTTCTGTCTGTGGCTGCATGGTCATAAAATAGGAAAGGATGTTAAAACAACACTAGTGCTTTAAGAGCAGCTAGGAAACTGAGAGTTGAGATTTGGTGCTCTGTCCTTAGCTCACCCATGCTGTGCACAGCTCTTTAACATGCATAAAAAACAGCCCACTACAGGGCTGATAAAACGCAAAGACCAAGAGTCAAATCCAACTGGAAAAAACCAGTTCAGTTCACAGGGCTCTATAATGTTGTGCTGAAATCAACCAACCTTTAGCACAAGTTAGAAAAAAAGCCTCAATTCTGCCTACCATAGTCTAGACGACATAGTGTTCAGATTTGGCATGTTTGATTTTTCGTTGATTAATGAAGGAGATTATAGCAGACTTTCTCATTTAAAGACTTTTAATATTCTTCATGCATAATAACAGCCCCCAAGGCTCTTGGGGAGTCTGCAGGTACTCCCACTGAGTCCCTGCCGTTTTCTGCAGACGTGGTGCAATTTTCATAGACCTGTTTCTTTCAGACCCATTAGACACATAAGTGATACATTCCTATTATCAGCAGATCATTGAAGTGATAGATAATAATGACTCCTCAGGAGGTAGACTGTATATCAGCCTGCAGCAAAGTGTGTTTTAGAGACCAGGTATAAATTCCACAGGAAATGCTGGAAGGACTTCTTTGACTGAACGAGTACCCAACAGCACTACCGCACTGCAGTGACAGTAGGAGATTAGGTACTGCCCTGCCTTCAGTCCACAGCAGGACTAAGGTGAGTGAGAATTGTACATTTGGAGGTAGTATAGTCTCAATCTGAATGTTTATTTTAAAAAATACTGTTATTTTTCTTTTTTTTTCCTACTCCTCAAACTTAATGCTCTCATATAATTCCAATAATGTGTTTATTTGTGAGAAAGACTGAACTGCCAGAACTTTCTGAAATTAATCCTGATTCATCTATCTCCATCCTCAACAATGCATACTACTGTCTACTTTCTATCCCTAGTCTTCCTAACTTAACACCTTAACAAGTCATCAAAACAGGTTGTTTATCCACAGGATACTTTATTTGAGGACATTCCACCTCATATTATCACTATAACCACAATCACCACTGAAATTATTCCAAGATTGGGTCACTTCATTAAAGAATAATCATATTGTGTTCTGCTGTCAATTAATAATTATCTACTCACACAGTCCACTCATTGAAGTCACCACCCCAAGGTGTAGAGGTTTGATATAGCATGGCTGGTGTGAACATAAGCAAGTTAAATTTTGTGAAGAAAACAGCATTTCATGCATTATTAATGACTCAAGAAAAGGATTAAAATTAATTATAGAATCATTTCGTTTGGAAAAGACCTCTAAGATGATCAAGTCTAATGGATAACCCAGCACCACAAAGCCCCACTATCATGTCTTCAGGTGCCACAGAAAAGTATTTTAGATATACCAGACAAGACTGCAAAATTATAGTCTAGGTCTAAACCATTATAGGTAAAGAGGCACTAGTCCCATTTTTATGGTGTACTTAATTTCATTTTTTTTAAACAAGAGCTTAATGTTGATCCTTGTGCCATGTGACAAGCTTCTGAATCATCCAGATATATTTTTCCAATATTAATTAGTTGAACTTTTTAACTGAATCTTTAAGACAAAATAAAATGATTTGTGACAAATAAACAGATAGCACAATATAATATCTTTCACAGCTTTTTAATTAGATTAATTAAAAAAATATTAACTGAAAAAATTTGAATTTTATAAACAACACAAAACACAGTGTGAAAAAAATTTTCTCCCAGTCTGATACTTTTGCATTTCCACACAGGTTTTTTAATTTCATTTACTTATAACTTTAAATTTATTTTTTTTTAATTGAGTTAGTTATCTTCCTAGACAGACTGCAAAACCTCTTCAGCAATTCTTGGTGACAACAACGAGAACTATGCATTTCATTTCTAATAAAAGTACTTCAGTACTATTTGACTGGCTGACCAACTAGAACACTTTATTTTGTTGTTCCAAGGATTGGGATGGTGTGCCAAAACTTGAAGAAAAGAACACTAACAGGATCCCTCAATCTGCTTCACATGGTATTGGCTTCGATATACCACACCTGAAATGTTTCTACACCAATGCACACAGCATAAGGAACAAACACAAGATGTTCAAAACTTTGTCCATTTTACATCACTGGCATAAATGAAAGTTGGTGGGGTGAGTCCTACTGTTGAAGTGCCCTGTTGGATAGTTACAGGTTCTTCAGGAGCAATAGGCAGGACAGAAGAGCCTGGGGGGTGGCATAGAAGGGTAGAACGTGTGGAGCTCACAGTTGGCAATGGCACAGTTGAGAGCCTCTGGACAAGAATCAAGGGAGAAACAAATAATGTGAATGTCAATATGGGCGTCTGCTATAGACCATCCAGCCAGGATTATGACACTGACAAATTGTTATTCAAAGAACTAAGGGACACTTTCAAGTCAACTGCCCTTGTCCTTATGAGGGACTTCAACTTGTTAGAAATTAACTGGCTGGTTCAACTTGGGCCAGAAAATTCCCCAAAAGCCTGGATGACAACTTTATGGAACAGGTCCTAAGGGAGCAATTCGGAAATATGACCCCTTTGAGCTGCTAGTCAACAGAGTGGATCTCATGAGCGAAGGGGAGATTGGTGGCCATCTTGGCCACAGTGACTATGAAATGACAGAGTTTAAAATCTTTGTTGACAGAATGAAAAGCTCCAGGTAAACCTCAACTCTGGACATGAGGAGAGCAGATTTCGGGCTGCTCAGGGAATTAGTAAATCAGGTCCCCTGGGAAAACATTTCTACAAATGGAGTGCATCAGTGCTGGTCACTTTTCAAATACCTCCTCCTAAGGACACAGGAGCAGGCAACTCTCAAACGTCAGAAGTCAAACAGAAGAGGCAGTAGGGTGGTTTGGCTGCAGGAATCCTCTCTTGGAAATAAGGCAAAAAAGGAAGGTGCATACCCAAGGGAAACAAGGTCAAGAGACATTGGAAGAATTCAGACATGTAGCTTACTGCTGCAGGGAGAAAATTCATGTGGCCAAAACTCAACTGGAGCTGAAACTGGCCAGAAATATGAGGAACATAAAAAGGGTTTTTCCCAATATATTAATGGCCATAGGCAGTACAGAAATAGCATGAGCCCATTACAGGATAATGATGGTGTAGTGGTTTAGTTTTCTTGGCTTTGGTCTAGGCCTTCCCTGGTAACAGGGTTATAACTAAGGAAGTATTCCTCACCATTCCTTCACATAA
>VWZF01004272.1:2164-39560 GCA_013396755.1 Sclerurus mexicanus
GCTGTCCTTAGATACAATTGCAGTCCTTTCTGGGGATAGCTAAAGGACCCTTTAACTTTTTTTCTTGTCGTTTGGGAAGAGGGAAGATTTTATCATAAACTGTTGGGGTTTGGTTTTGTTTTTGTTTTTCCTGGAGATATGTATAAATGTATTGTGATTGAGAACTGTTATCTTTTTCCATATATATATATATTTCCTAATTAAAGTTTTGTTTTTTCCTAAATTTAAAGAGAGAGGGATTATTTTTTTTTTCTGGTCAACATTGATATCTTATTCCTCCCTTTGAACTAAGACACCATGCAGGAGACTGCTCTCAGGGTGCCAGAGGAATAGATTTAAGAAAATATAACAGACCTTGCAGTCAGCAGACCAGCAGTACTTTGGTCTCCTCTGAGTTGAACACCCTGATGCCACAAAAAGCCTTACACACATCCTTCCTTTCACCCATGAAAGCATTTAAAGAAAAACATTGCACCTCCCAGGATGGCAGTGTAGGACATTTCCACAGGAGGCTCCCTGTGTTGGGTGGCACAGGGAACAGACTGGAGGATTGGCTCTGGATATATCTTCATTGCATTCTTTTGCCAGGTCCCAGCATGGTGAGCTTAGAAATGCATCCACACAGCCAGCATCCTCTGAACTGTCCAACAGACTGTTCTTGGGATCCAAGGCACCCAAGAATCTGGTTGGCTTCTTGGTAATTTCTCTCTAAAGATTCATTGTAGATCTCTATAACAGGGCACACCTACTGGGTCTCACACAAAGATCCAGGTCTCCAGAAGCATGACCTTTACCTCTCTGAGCTCTTGCCCTTGCCCATCAGCCTTCTTGCACCTGTGGCAGTCATAAGATTAACAGACTTCTGGCTCCACCACCAAGTCTTCTGCCTCTGGAGAAACTTTCTGTTCAAAATTCTTTTGCAAGTATCAGCAGGAGATAAGGCTGAAGACAGAACTAGCAGCAAGGCCACAATACAAGTTCAAGGTCGATTCAGGAAGCAAAGACAGGCACACCTGCACTAGTTTAGCCAGGACTTCTAGGCCTTGGATGAGCTGAAGTAGGGCTTAGGTGCAGAGGTGGGTGAAGACCTCAGAACAGGATGGTCAGGGCCACTGAAGTCCTTAAATAAACTCAGGGCCCTGCCCAAAAAAGGCTTAGATTCAAAACCATAGCACTGCTTTTAAAAAAACTCACTAATGTAAATACAGCCACTATGGATATAAGGAGGAGACCTAAGGGAAAAACAGTCTAGTCATGCTCTGCCTTGCATCTCAGGCAAAAAAAAACCCAAAAAACCCCAACCTGCCCCCCCCAACCCCCCCCCTCAAAAAAAAACCAAAACCCAAAACAACAAAAACCCCACATCTTTTGGGATTAACCTATTATTTTTATCTGGACCTGAAAAAAGAAAAACAAAAAGTAAAGATGTGAATAACTCACAAAGTCCTCTGTAGAATCATGTCATTTAATAATAATCCCATTAGACACAAGAAGCATGATATTTTTTCTATTAAATACACATTCTGCCTCCAAACAGTAACTTAACAGGCTAAAACTGAATGTCAGAGATTTTCCAGCTCAATGGCAGAAGACATGCATTGAAACTGCATCCCTGAACTTACATGTTGCCCCTCGCAGAAACAGCCAGGCCACCTGCTTGCTAAGACTCTCTGTTTGTCTCCTGAAACAACAACAGAGCACAGTTTTGAAGCCGCCTAAAAATCACGCCCTTTTCAAATCAAATACACAAAGGACACAAACAAACTGACATATAATTTTTTGTTATTCATTTTTTCCTTGGTGCAATTTAATATTTTTTTTTATGTAACAAAGAAGAAAATGGGAAGTTAGTCTAAGAAACTTTTTCAAATCAGAAATCATTTACATTATTAGAACTGGATCAAAGTAAGGTTTTGTTTCTGAATCTCAAAATCTATGGGAAAGGCCAGATTGAGTTCCCGTGTTTCAAGGAGTTCTCTGGGTCTCCAACAGAACAGAGAAAACAATCTAATATTATCACATCTAAACACTGCCATGTTTAAATGCAAATCAAGACCAAAACACTGCAGCCCACATTATAGTCTATGACAATTCAGAAAGATTTTACTCATATCTACAAAATATGAGAGACATCTTCTGTGGCCATGGAATAACATATTCCTTATCTGAAGTACCATCTGTCTGAAACACTATTTCTGTTCTCTCCTTTTCCTCAGCAAATGGGTGTTTTGCTGACACCAAAAGGGAGAAATAAGAAAGATACCATGTGTGCCCATGCAAGCACAGAGAACATCAAAGTGATTTGTGACCTGCTTCTTATTTATGTATTTGTTTGAATCTGTGTGAATAGTTTTAAAATGTTTGATAGGCAAAAGGGAAGAAAAAAAAAGAATGAGCCTTCAGTAGGTCAACTATTGATGTAAGAGTCTGAGCAAGCAACTGCAAAATTCACTGTGGTAATTTATCTACACGGGTCAATGGCTGTTGACTGGCTGAAAATAAAGGTCAATCACAGTGATAGATTTCAGTGCCATAGCTATGAACATATATTAATAAACTCAGCACAGAAATGATTTTTGACTGTGGTGGAAACGACAGATAATCAATATCCTTGTGTCCTTGCCCTGGCTGAACTTTGTACTTGGATTCTGTTAAAGACTAAATAAAATGATGTTTTTATATAATTAATAGATGGAGGGAAATAATAAGGTAGTAAGTGGTGCTTTTTTTATTTCATGCTGAAATGCATAAACAAAATTCCTGAGCCATTTGAGGAAAGCAACATCTGCTTTTTGCAAGCATCTTGTCCTCTCCCATATACTGTTCCTATTCTATTTTTGCTGCAAGAACAAATTTGGCACTTTATACTGCAAACAAACATGGACAAGTGGTTTGGACAATTTTTGGTATAAGAGCTCAGAAGGTCTGGGCTGTTGTTTTTTTTCACACAGGTAGCCAAGTCATAAAGATCCATTCATCCCTGGACACTTCATCCAGACTGAGCATTGTTTTCTGAGACATTTGAAGTTCCCCTTTGGAAAGAAGCAAGAGCACAGATTCCTGGCAGCCTGACCCTACTTGAATGCTGCCATGCCCCTTCTATTTACTTGTCTACCTCCCACTTTGCCTGGCATGTGAACTTGTACAGCTGAGCTGAGTAGGGGACCTAACCCAGCTGAAAGCTAAACGCTTGTTCTGGTAGGCATAGGATGCAGGTGGAGCAGCTCCCCTCTCCCAGTGTGCTCTTTAAAGATCAGGAAGTTGGGAATAGGATCATGAAACTTAAGCAGAGCCCAGCAGTTTAGCCTAAAGCAACCATGAACTGTGGTGGATGCACCCTGAGATGCAAACTAAAAAGAGTGAGGCTAAATATGCATCTTATCATGTGTGACCTGTTGTTCTGTGAAACAACTGAGTTTCAGTCAGTGCAACAACTGGCATGGCAAGTATTTGATTACACCATTTGACTACTCTATCTGGTCATTGCAAGAAATGTCTATGTTATTCAAGTATTTCATGAAATACCTGGCATTAATATTTGAGGTATTCTGTGAAACCAGTTATTGAGTGAAATTACTAAAATTCCCATTCATTTAGAGAATAGAAGCATTGTAATAACTGTTAATTTTCTGAAATCATATGTAGAACTGTACAGGTCCAGTGGTGAGCATAAAAGACTACATAGTGCTATAAATATGTATTGTAGAAATAGTTTTACTTCTCTTTTTGAGTTAGCAATTAAAAATGATCAGGAACCAAGTATTTTACATGTTATCTACCTATTATTGTCTATATTTTCCTGTTATGAATAAAAACTTTTGCCAGTACTCAAACTGCTTAGGTTCATATCAGACCTGTAACATAGTTATTTTCTTTTTTAACATATTTAAAATTGCCTTTAATACAAAATAAGCAGTTTGATTATGTATATACATCAAACTGCGGATTCCTAGATGATCCCAGATGAACCAGGCTTTCCAAATTGTAATCTGAGTTCCATACCTACACATGAAAGCACACATATAATGGCAGGTGCTATTTAATCTTTGTCTCCCTTCAGACCAACTAAAATGTGGATGCACTTGGATAAGCCTGCATCTAGGTGGTATCCACACACCACTTGACAATAACACGGTAGTTAATGTGTTCAAACTGCTATTTGTTAAACAGGACAAGGCCATTTTACACTTCCATTATGTTCCTTACTGGTTTTAGTCACTTTTATTTTCACTGCACAAAAGCTGGCATCTTTTTCTGAGGCACAGAACAATTCCTTTAATAAAGAAAATAGTCACATGAAAAGCAGTCAGAGACGTACAGAATACTAGTGAAGGTGAAAAATCAGAAGCTTATCAGTTATCTATTTCTCTTTAATCCTCTTATTCTCCCCTCATCTCTGTATCTGAAAGCTTTTATCTTCCATTCTTCCCCTTTGAATTGAGCCCCTGCACCAGTTGTCCTTCTAGTGGCTCTATCAGTAAATGAGTTTTATCTCAGTTTCCTAAAAAAAAGCAATTCCTAGCAACTGATTCACAATAACTGATTCCCTTTCCTTCCAAAATGGATGGAGTTTTTATTAAACCATAAATAAGGATATTACTTAAGACTAATGTAACAGGACAAAATTTTTTTTCTGTTGTAATATTTTTATGTTACCTTTAGCTTAATTTGACCTTTTGGCTCAGTTTAAAATTAAAAATCCTTATTTTCCAAACATTTTTCAATTTTCTTTTTCAATGGAACTAGAGGTCAAAATTAAATTTATTTTATTACTAGTATACTTTTGTTTCTGAAAGGAACAGATGTTGCAAAAAAATCTTTCCCTGTCCAAGCAGTATTTTCTTTAATCCTTGATCATGTTTAACTATTTCCCCTAAAGCAGTAAGAAGACTGAGGTTTTGCAAACACCTTCATTGCATATAAGCTGTAAAACCTTTAGCTTCTTAGCATTAACCCGTAATGTTAGATTTAGGTCTGTACTCAGGGAATTAAACAAATTCTTAACTAAGTATCTCTACTGTTCCCTGAATTAAAACCCCAAAGTTTATTTAGCTGTTCTTTAATATTTGGTGTTTCTTGCTCCTGTCAAGTGACTGTACATATTTTAAAATACATGTTAAAGCCTGAGAAGAATGCAGCAGTATTTATACGCACACAAAATACCTTGTACTTCATCATTTCTATCAAGTAGACTGGCAGCATTCACAATAGCTAACGCTGCAGAAGCACAATAGAATTCTTAGTTCTCTGACCAGTATTCCCACTCACCCACTCACTCACTCCTCACTCACTCACTCACTCACTCACTCAAGAAAAAGAGATTTCTTAGCAACTAAACCACTTACATCTCCACCTTCCCATCCATCCGCTGAATGGAGAGTTCAAATCAATTGAAGTGTTGAATTTCGCTGTAAATAAAGGGGTTTAAGAGTCTTAATAATATTTTCGTCTCCTCTGCCACTTCACAGACATTTCCGCAATTTCCTTTTGAATATGACAAAATGCAAGTTCAGACCTTTCAAAGTATATTCCTCTTGTAATAGCCCCAAATTCCTTCTAACTGTAACATCAATCTGTGGGTTACACTGGCTTCTCAGCAATCATCATAACTTGGTGCATGTATTTCATTTAAATAAATATATCTGAAACCTTGAAAATTGCACAGTATAAAATCAGATTAAAGAAAAGTTCCACTGGTTTTTACCATTGGCGAAGTTTCCAGCAGAAAATACTTAGGTGTCACAGTGATGTCAAGATCAGTTGTAGTAAAAAAACTGGCTACTGAACTGTCAGACATTTATGTCAGTTACTAGAGTGTAAATCACTCTGGAGCCTTCGAGGCCCATGTACCTAGCCCTCTTTCCCATGAGGGAGGCATTTTGGAGATCACTCACCTCTCATTCAAGTGTGGGATCAGATCCCTGCTAGGGCACATAGCCAGAGTCTTGGGTATCTCAGTTTAGAAGAAAGTTGCCTTTGTGTACTCCTTATAAATTGAGTATTAAAAGTTGCAGAGATTTATGTATAGTTTTTCTCTTAAAGCACTTTCTTTTTTAAAATTACTTGACATTTTAAAGCCAAGTAAGCAGAATTATATCATAGATTATTTTACTCCTCTGGAGCCCAGCTTTCTCTTCAAATGTACACAGTCTCTTAACTGATTAAGTAACATGAAATGTGAATAGGTAGGTGGGGTGATTCTACCTAAGTTTCCATCACAATGACTCTAAACTAAAAGATTTAATCTTAAGTCTTATAGCTAAATACACCACAATGGTAGTTGAAGTGGTGTGCTGGAGCTATCCATGCAGGTATGCTAGAAATTGAAATGATATACTTAAACTATTCTCTTTGTCATTAAAACATTCCAACTGCTTAATATTGAGTACTACTTTATTTCACAGGACACAATGGAGCTCTACCACCATTGCTTTTTATCATAAACTGAGCATAAATTCATGCTGGAAACAACACAAATAAAGAACCCCTAAACACTGAGGTTTTCATAATCACTTCATTAATTTTCAAATTTCATTGTAGAGGTGCTGCCTCAGACACCAGTAGCTAAACAGTGACTTCAGCAACATCACTGCAAGGGTGCTCCAAGACTGAAATGGGGCTTGAAAGGGTTGTTTTGATGGTGGAAGCCAGTTCCCCACTTCTCAGACAAATCTCTTCCCTCTGTGTGGGAGAACGCATGACATATGAAGGATGGAAAGAACATTTCAGAAGGTGGACCTACAAAGATAACAGTGGTGCAGACCTCCCAGACTTGGACAAATCTGCCAGGCTGGAGACTTTTGTGGTCCAATTTTGAAGTTCTGTGCTTGCGTGTTTATTGTTACGGTTTTGATTCAAAAGCTTTATTGTCACCTCCTTCCCCGTTTCTCCTGTCATGGCTGTTCCTCTTGTAATTTTATATCCAGTTCTCTTCCCTCTTGTCTTCTTCCTTGCATGGTTTTCCTGCCTTTTGCCCTAACCTTGGTTTCCTGTTGGCCCTCAGTTCCCTCATTTGGCGGCAGTTGCCCATTGGTCAGCCCTCACCCTGTTTTGCATACTCCACCCCTTCTCTGTCCAATCACCGCCCAGTTCTAGAACCTTCCTTCAGAATGTTATATAAACCCATACCGCCTCTCAATAAAGGCTTTTTGCCATTTCACACCTGCACAGTGTGGAGTGTGCAGAGTCATCATTCTTTGGTCAACCACCATCACCTCTGCTCTAGTTGAATTTTTGCGTTCTTTCCTTTGAGTTTCTTTTCAGACTTTCTGAGTGGTCATGCCAGTGCAATACCCATGGCCTAGGATATATGTTCAGCTTCTTATGGGGTCCAGGCAGACAGTTGATAGGGCAGCAGCATTCAATCCCTTAGGCTGGGCAGCCAGAAGCTTATCATTTCTCCCTTTCCTTTGACTAGAGTGGACAGCTTGCATCAGGTTTTGAGGTAGCCTTTTTTTGTTGTGGATTTTTAATTTTTTTTAATGCCCTCTGCTTAACTGTAATATATTTGCACATTTCAGTTTTTGCTCACCATATTTTATACAAGTACTGAAATTAATTATTTAATACCCTCCAGGTATTAATTTCACCAAACACTTTAGTGTCTTTCAGTTAGCAGCATTAACACTAATATTGGTACTTAACTTGTCCATCAGCTTGGGAAGGAACATAACAGTTACCTTCTGTGTGACTGCACATGAGATAAAAGAAAAAAAAAATTCTCTAGACGTTAGATTAAGATAGGTTTTGCTTTGGTAATAGATGGTGCTCTTCTTCCCCAGAAAAGCAGGCATTTTGTCCAGTGCAGAAATTCACAAGGTTGTTTCCTTACTCATGTTTTTGGAGGCAAACCTTGCCCCAATGAGAGTTGGGGGTTAGAGGTGTAAGATTTTAATTGAGTTTTAGATTGGGCAAAGTGGGGAAGTGCCTCAATCTCCCCACTTGAATCCTGGACACCTCCACTGGGCAAAGAGAGAAATTCTCTGAGAAGATAAAATTTCTATCTAAAAAGAGGATATAACAATCAGCTACATATCTTAGTGTAGGAAGTTCAGAGTGGCTTTTAATATAAAATGTTTGCTTCATCCCATCCAGTAGCGGCTCAAGTGCCCAATATTCATTAAATCACAGCAGTTAAAACACATTTCCTCTCCTGTCAGCTGGCCTCTGTATCTGAGTCCAGGGGTTTCCACATTTATCAAGTACTAATATGTCTTCTATGAAGCAAACACATGCTTTAGGTGAAGAGATATCACCCATCAGCCTGTCAGCCAAACAAACAAAGCCTGGCATACAAGTCCAGATGACTTGTCATTCCTTCTTGACATGAAGATGGTCAGCAGAGTAGGGTACTCTGGAGGCATCATATGTCCCACTCGAAGAGCTGCCAGAAATAACCATGGTAATTAAAGCTTTATGGGCACCAGGAATAGAAGGGAATCTTAAACTGACTCATGGTTTTAATTAAGTAGATCTGGCCAGGTACTTGCTTCCAAAATATTTTAATATATTTGACAGAACTGATATGGGAAAAGATGACTGTTCATGAGTCTGTAGATTACACAGGGATTTAAAGAAAAAGTCAACAAAAACAGACACTAATTCCTTAGTTTATATGTCGTAGTGTCTCAGTTTCAAAAGGAAATATTTTATTTTCCTGTGACTTCTTGCATCTTGTCTAGACATTTCAGCGTATTAATACTAGAAAAAGACAAAATGAAAAAATATTTCAAAATAAAAAAAAGTTTGATGGGTTCGATTTTTATTTTTTTTTCTTAGTAGTAGATTAGAAACATTTTCATGTTCTTAACACTTAAAGACTATCCTGGAAAGAAAAATAACTTTTCAGCTACAATAAGTCACATTATGAGGCACATTAATATTTCATGTGAAAGGAAACCACATGAAAGATGCAAATCTAGCAAGAACAAAGATTCTCCTTAGCCTCTCTATTGTGTCACTATATCATTTTGATTGTGGCTTTTTTTGTACACTGATGTTTGGTACTCATTTTTGATCAAGTGTTTGATATTTCTCTTTTCCTCTCTTTTACCATACCTGTTCTCTTCAGTCTTTTACCTCTATCATTGCCATCATGTGGAGCAAGGATGATGCTTCCAAAGGCCTGTGTGACAGTGGACTCAGTAGGATGGAGGGAAGCATGTCCTTACCTTCCTGATGGAGGGCCAAGTGGCAGGAACAAGGAGGCAGGAACGAGCACCTTTCTTCTGAGGGAGAGATGGAGTGGGACACAGAACAAAGCTGGTGCAAACCCCCAACCAGGTCCAGATACTGCTCTTAGTGACTTCACAGATATAGAGAAGAACACAACAGAAAGACCAAACCTTCTTCATTCCTAAGTACCAGAGCTAGAGGAGATCTTTCTAGGCAAGATATAAGTCATTGCTTATTTCCTTAAGGTAAGGACTAAAGAGAGATGTTGGAAAAGGATGAGGCATTGCCCATACCGAGGAGAGATGCAGAAATTTTCAGCCTGTTTTTACTAGCACAAGACAATGTCATAAATTTCACAACCTATTTTCAAACTGTCTTTATATATTGGTGGAACCAGGCCTGTGGTTTAAAATCATGAAGTCCAAGAAAATCTCTCAGGAGCTTCAGTTTCACTTCCTAGTGTTTTTCTTTATCTGTACATCAACCCTTCTTTTCCTGCTGTTGAGAAAGATACAGAAAATGTATTAATATATTCTTGAGCCTTAAGATCTTCATCTTTGAGGGATGAGTGCAGACAGACCCACAAAATACACTTAACATACTGATTTGCAATGTGAAATGTTTGCTTTGTGCTGTAACATCACTACACAGAAACATTGCAAAAGAGTGAATCAATACTAGCTCCTATTGATGCGAGGTCTTTTGAAACTGTATTCAATGCCTTCATGCCTTCCCTACATCCCAGCCCTTAGAGTATTGTAATCTTCCTCTGCTAGAAGCTTACAGAAGTTTCTCACTTCTTTCTCAGGTCACTTGCATACCTTATTCACAGAGCAGCAAAGCAAACTGTAAGGAAACAGTTAAAGTTCAAAAACTTGAACGAGGAGAAAGGAAAATTTGGTGCTGTACAGAAAACAATGCTAACATTTCATTTTTGACACCAATTTTGCCCCAAGGTAGCTAGCATCAGCATTATGTACCTGCAAGCAGAAGCTGGAGTATCCAGAGGGCACAGAAAGGAGGCTATTCAAAGGCAGCGCCCCTTCACACTTTGCAAGATCCTATAGTTGTCATCAGGACGTTTCCAGATTTAATATTGCCAGATCTTCCCACCTGCAGCCGGACGAAGACGTTTCTTAGTGTGAACTGCCTCTGCCACCATGTGGCAGCTTGAGGGAAGTGCGGGATGCCCTGTAACCAGCAAGCAGCATCCCTGCAAGGAGCCTTGTCTTTTCCATACAGAAATTGCAGTTTTCTGCCAGCTCGGCTGCTTGTAGGGAATCAAAGAAGATGAATCTCTTCAGTATTATTTCTTAATGGATTACATTAAAGAAAAAAAATGTACCATCAAGCTCCCAGAACTCCTGAATTTGGGTATGCACAAACTTCGCAGCTGCTGTGTATTTGTCACAGAGATTCTCATCCTTCATAAATCATTGTTGACTGATAAACAGCAAGGAGGATATTTCTCCAATAAAATACACATAACTTAGTTAAAAGTCAGGTAGCTCCTGGGAAATTGTGTTCTGGTGCAGGCAATTGCAGAAAATCCCAGGACCATTAGCATACATTTTTAAACCACTTAAATATTAGATGTAGTAAGAATTACAGAATGCAGATACTAAAAAACCCAGATTATTTTGTATTAACTAGAATAATCATGCAAAAAAAAAAAAAAAAGAACAGAGAATCTTGGCACTGAGCACTCTGTGAACCCTTTCAGCCACTTATTTCCTACACATTGTTGCAGACTTAACTTACCTAGGTGAGGTTAACACATAATTTAGAGAGATTTTTTCATTAACATAATTCAATAAATATTTAATTGCCATGTGTTTGGTAATGCTCTCAGCAAGGTTTCATCACCTAATCATGTACCCAATAGCAGAGCTAGCTGGAAAAGAAGTGAGGATAGAGAGGAAATGTGTGCAGGTTAGTACTACCATGGTTTACTTCTGCTCCTCTCTTTTTTTCCTCCTCTAGCTCCTTCAAAATACACAACATTTTTACTTCTTACAACAAAACAAAGAGCATCTCAAGTCCATCATAAAGACTAATGCAATTACTTAAAACATAGGAAAAACCAGTAACCAGTTGTGTTAATTATTACTCCTAGTTCTTTAAATTCATGTGTGGATATATGCACATAAACAAATGTGTTCCTATATAAAAGAATGCATATTTATATATACTGCTCCTTACACTCATGCAAAAGGGAAACTATGTTCTAAGATCTTCTTAGTTCCCTGTAGTAAGAACTGTCATTGTAGTATTTTCTAATAGGACAGCTACGGCTTTCTGGAAAGGCCAAAGGTTAAAGACTATTGACAGTATTATCTGATGCAGATGAAGTTCTCAATTCCCAGCCTGGACCTGGAGAAGAAAAGGGAGGGTGGAATGAGAGACTGTGTTATTGTCCTGAAGTTTTCTAGCATCATCTGAGGGCAAACATTTTGATCCAGTTGTATCCAGATCTAGGGCAAATGAGGTCCTGTGAATTTTGATCTGATTATCATTGCAATAATAGACCCTCTTTCTTTGTATGAATTATATGTATTTTACAAAAATTGAGAGTTACACAAAAATACTGCATTTTGCCTATCATTATATCTTACTTAACTTAGATGACATTTAAATAATAACCTTAACCTTCTTCTATGTCTGATTTCTCATGCAATAGTCCATCTTTATTGTCTGACCTTTAATTTCTGACTCAGCAATTTTTGTGTAACTTTGGAGGATATCTGGTTAGGTACATACAGACATAGAGACCATAATTAAAAACAAAACTAGAAAACGGACATTAGACTTTCCTCTTCCTCCCGTGCTGTAGAGAAAGTAAGTCAACTGTGGAAGTCGATGGCTGCAAGAACCTTGCAGAGAAAACTGAGCCTCTTGAAGGATTGAGCTCCTACCCATTCTCCAATATGAATTTAGGTCATCCAAGTCAGTCAGTGCCAGGACAGCAACTACAGCATTATGAGTTCCTTGAGGCATAAGGATCTCTGGTGTCTGGAGCACTGAACTAGCAGCCAGGAGGATCCAGCTTTACTCCTTGATCAGCCAAGAACTGATGTTGATTTTGTATCCTACCCTTTTCAGTAACTATTTTGTCTTAAGCCACACAGAACAAAGACAATCCTTCAGCCTGGACTTATATCAAGCTGTGTAAACCAAGTCAGGCTCAGTGCCATGCCTCAGTATGTTGATGCAAAGCACTTGGAAGTGATTTGGCCACAGTGTGACAGCCATCTATTGTCTCTTTTATCCTTGCTTTCTGCCATGGAGGGTGTCATGGGTTTCTCTGATTAGGGGTTTTTTTTAAGAGGAAGATTGGCTTCTGTTGGAAGTCTCTGGAAGTTTCCCTTCATCCTATAGAGCAGAGCCAATGAGGGCCAGCTCCGAGGAAAACTTCCTGCTTTTGAACCATTAAGTTACGCCCCTGCGAGAAAACATATTTAAGAAGCTGTTGCGCAGTTAGAAATGGGCAGCCATGGATTAACAACATCACAACGCAGACATCAAGGTCAGTGCAGGAGGAGAAGAGGAGAAGGAGGGGGAGGGACCCCACAGATCAGGGAGAGGACTTAAAACTATTACTCCCTGACTACGTTGGTGATGACCATGGTGATTACGAGCTGTCCCCTCGAAGCCCATGGGATCCATCGGGGTGCAAAGACCCCCCTGCCGGAGCAG
Source organism: Sclerurus mexicanus (assembly GCA_013396755.1). Taxonomy (NCBI): domain Eukaryota; kingdom Metazoa; phylum Chordata; class Aves; order Passeriformes; family Furnariidae; genus Sclerurus; species Sclerurus mexicanus. Next base: position 15,035 of record VWZF01004272.1, read on the forward strand.
GGGGAGGCATGAAAGAGGCTGTCGCTTAGCAGGAGGCCCCCAAGGTGGAGTGGTGCCCTGCAAAGATTTGCGACCGAGACCCACGGAGGGAGAAGCCCATCCTTAGCAGAGGGCCCCCAAGGTGGAGCAGAGTCCAGCAAAGATTTGCGACCGAGACCCACGGAGGGAGAAGCCCACGCTTAGCAGGAGGCCCCCAAGGTGGAGTGGAGTCTTGCAAAGATTTGTGGCCGAGACCCACAGAGGGAGAAGCCTATGCCTAAGCAGGTACAGACAGCTTTTCATGAGAGACTGCACCCCATGGAATGACCCACGAGAGAGCAGAGGATCTCTCTCGTGGCAGGGATCCCACAGAACGCAGGGGAAGGACTCAGAGTTATGATTCCCCTGTGACCGTGATGATGACTGTGGTGAAGTGAGCTGTCCCCTTTGCAGCCCACAGGAAAGCCCCCTGAGACAGAACTGTTGCTTAAGTCTTGGACTTACATCTGCAAATGGCTGACCCAACAACAACAGACTGTAAACCTTCCACTCCCTGTCCCCTACACCGTCAGGGGAAAGAGGGGGGCATGGACACACTGAGGGGTGGTGGTGTAAAAGTGTTTTCTAACCTGTTTCTATTTCTTATTTTTAGTTTTAGTTTGTTAGTAATAAATTTAAGCATTATTCTAAGTTCTGCTTTGCCTATGGTATTAATCAAAGCTTCTCTTTTGGTTGTTATCTCTAGTCATAAATTCCTAGCTGGTTTTCTTTTCCCTTCTTGTGGAAGGCAAAAAGTGTGTGGGGGGGAGAAAGGCCTTGAAACAGTTTTGCCGGACACCAGGCATTTATCGAAGGTCTAACCATCACAAGGGCAAAAGGGTCCTTAGGTCCTTTCCAGATGAACATTTGCTGCTGTGGCCCAGGCTTCCCCATGCTATTCAGCACATAAGTCCCTACCTTTTGGCTGTATATCTTCCAGCCCCTGCTTTGTTATGCTGGCATTGATGGGAACTGAGAGTGCTGAGTCTCAGCCTATATTGCTAAAACAGCAGCGATTCCCTGGCCTGAGGAAAGGTAAGAGCCTAAAGAGTTCACCCTTGCCCCCTTTTTGTCAAAGCTCCAGAAACCATCTGTTTTAGGCACAGTCTTCCCCACATCCCAGGGCAGAGCATGTGTATCAAGCCAGGGGTACTGATGCCTGATCCCGGAAAAGACTTTCAAAACAATATTAATGGAGATTAGATTAGATTAGATAGATAGATAGATAGATAGATAGATAGATAGATAGATAGATAGATAGATAGATAGATAGATAGATAGATAAGCCCCTTTATTAGAAGCTTCTAGGAACACAATAAAAGTACACACATGCACCAGACAAATGTTACAGTTCTTATAACTTCCAGTAATAATTATGTTACTTCCAGTAATGTATTTGATGACTATACCCAACCCGTGATACCATTTTCCCCTGGTGCCTACCCTCAGAACTCCTCAGAACTGCCCTTTGGAGGTCCTCCAAGGGCTCTGAGCTTACTCTCCTGTTTCGACTACAAGCTATCTTATTGTTTCAGTTGGAGTTCTTGCAGGTGTTCTTGAAAACAGCATGGACTCAGTAATGTATGTCTAACAGGATTTCAGGAATGTGTGAGGAAATGTTCAGTAACTTCTAAATGCTACTTAATATGTGAGAGACTTAGGAAAACTTATTCAACTTATATAACTCTATGAAAATCTATAAAATACACATTAAAATCCTTAGGCATCAATACCTCCAATGCCTTGGTCACCCCAAACACACCTGTACCCCCCTCAGCCAGCCTGAGTAGGAGCATTGTGAGGAGAGTGAAGAGCAGGCAAACTTGCCAACATACAGCATGTCATAGCATCTGACGGTGGTTAGCCTCAGTTTTATCTCACCACTGCACTGGATTTTTCTAGGCATGGACACTGATTTTTGATTCCCTTGGGCACCAAGGGAACTGGGGACACAAAAAAAGGGAAGGATTCTTCATCTCTCCTGCATAGTCCTGTAACGTAGATGTAGACATGATGTAAGATATCTCATGTGATCTCTCAAATATGAGTTTTCTGGAGGAAATGAGGGTTGACACAAATGCCACTTTACTGGGTCAGGCATGGCCTGAATGAAGTGGGACTCTCGCAAAAGTAGCAATTGCTAAATAAGGACAGTAAAAATGGCATCTGCACATACAGAAAATTAATTGGGAGTTTGGAGTGTTATGTATTTTCTTTCCAAGATAATTTTAGCAAGAATGAAGTAAAGTAGAAGAGGTTTAATGTTAGGGAATTTAATCACATTGCTTTTTTTATTATTATTTAAGCAACACAACTACTAATATTGACTCAATGGAGGTTAAACAAGCTCACTACCAACTTAATTTTCATTTGATAATTCAAGGTCTTTCTGGAGATGTATAAGAAACACAAGAGAAAAGCTCTCTGCCCCATTAATGTTTTATGTCAGAGTTATAATTTTATTCCAGAACTGCCTTGTTTCAGCCTCTGAGAATAACACCATAACATCTTAGAGACCGTTATGTAGAACAGTTTAATTACCATCAGATGGTTATATGCACAGTGTGAATGCACTGAACTCTGTTATTGATGAACAAGCCAGCAAAATTAAATCACTCACTGGAATTTGTTCTTTAAATACTTCTGCAATACCAGTGAGAATTGTTTTCCTAGATTAAAATTCCAAGTAATGCTCAGTATCTATTTCTTTAAGATGCTTTTTGGTGGGTTGGTTGGTGTGCTGGTTGCTTGGTTATCTGGGTTTTTTTGACCAGTGACAATAGATGGTATTTTCAGAATTACTTTGGCAAATAAAACTCCTACATCCCAGTGACAGTAAGGCCCCCCAAGCTTCCAACACTTCCTAAAGCTATCACTTGCTTTTGAAATCTGAGCTGAAATCTATTTTTTGAACCACTTTTTCTGTCATATCATGTACTCTGCAAATAGCTTAATTCATTGGGTGTATTATTTAAATTGAAATGTGCTTTTAAGTCAGATGTTCAGAATTTTATTACTGGAATAATTGAACTGAGAAGGAAATCATATTGTAAATTGATGATGCTACTGAAAATGTAGGCTTTTGTTAAAAAAAAACAAAACAAACAACAAAACCCAAAACAACAAATACATTTTGGATTTAATGCACTGAGTTACGGAAGAGCTGAATTAGTTTGCTAAAAAGTAGCATTGTAAAATTTCTCATAAATAATCTAAAAAGAATTACCTTAAGTCTCCCTGTGGGTTGACAAAACCTTTCACATGTTTTTAACAGCATGTATGATTCCTTTGAACAAGCCTTTCCTTAGTCCTACCCTGCTGAGATTAATGAGCCTAGTTACAGGCAGAGAGAAGAAGGAATCCATGTGTTTTACAATCAGCATTTAGGAGCAAACAAAGACTACTTGGATGCTAATTTAAGTAATAATGTAATGGTTTGGCAGCTTCTCTCATATCTTAACGATGCATAGTTATAAAATCCACTATGATGATGACGACAGGATTCACTGGGTAGTTTCTTGAATGGCTAATTTTGGCTTTTGTATTCCAGGGTAAAAAACACTGGTGACTAAAATTATTCAGAAGAGTCTTAGTCCTAGAGCATGCAAAGGGCTTAAAAGCACTAAAAAGCTTTCCAAATATAGAATACAAATGAGCACTAAACTAAAAGAAAAAATGTCAGTTAAAAAAACAACACAAAAAACAAACACAGAACAAACAAAAGGAAAAGTGGTTAGAAGCAGAAAAAAAATCCCTTCTAATTATTTAAATACATTGCAAATCAGGAAAGACTGAAAGTTAGCAGCCAACCTAATGTGCAGTGACTAACCAAAAGGCAAAAACATTGATAAATAAAACAAATAAGAAATGCTTTTCTAAACAAGAAATCAAGAAACTAGAAGTAATTTCAGGGATTTACAGACACACTTACGACCTTTTCTTTCCACACACTCTACAGCAGTACCAGTGATTTTGCAAATTGCATGGAAACAAATGTTGAGCATGCACACACATGGCATGTGGCCCCACTTAGAGTCACAGAATCACTAAGGTTGTCAAAGACTTCCAAGATCATCAAGTCCAATACCTACACTACCAGACCAAAGGCATGGATACACTGGAGAATCAGATGAGTTTCAAGCCCCTGCAGGTACTTCTCCAAGAGTGGTCCTCCCTGCTCATGCAGCTTTGTCAGTGTCTGTTAGTTTTTGGGTTGGATCCCACTACATCTCTCCTGTGTTGCTGCACAAAACCACACTAAAACACCCTTCAATATGGCAACCTTCTCCCAAATCATGAAGGTACCTGAAAGGAGATCATTTTGTCAAAGATGCAAGTAAAATGAAGGGATTTTTCTTCACTTGAGCATGTTATAGGACATCCTGGGTCTGCTTTCCCTGGAGACAAAAGAGCGGGGTGCTAGGGTTTAACTGAAGCATGGACACAAGCATTAAATGGGAAAAGTGGGGAAGAATGGACAAAAACTAGAGACAGAGGGATGGAACAGTGGTGCTGAGGGGAAAATGCAAACTTCTGAAAGAGAAGGGAAACTGATAGCAACCTGACATAGATGAAGCTGGGTCAAGATACAAGTGACGCTAAAGCCCACACAATTCTCTGTGCAAGCTGTATTTAAAACTGTCAAAAGGCTGTAAAGCCTCTCTTCTTTCCTCTTTACTGTTCACTACTTCAGTTTGAACAACTTCAGTGTGAGAGAGAGGCATAGCCTGGCAGGCTTCATAGCAGGACCAGAACAATCTACATCAATATCCTTAAAAAGACAGGTGGACATTCAGATTGAAAGTGAAAACAAGGTTTTCATGGTGCCTAAGAATGATAAATGAGAGTCTCTAGAAAGATTTTGCTTAATAATGACCCTTGATACAGTTTTCACAAATCATTACACGTTTTTACAAGAGAGTCAGCAGTTTCAAAAGAACCCTACTGGTCTTTCATCACTGTCGATAACCCACATCATACAAACAGTATTTTCCAATGTATTCTAAAAGCACATATTAACCAGAAAGTGGTCCTGTAGAAATTGAAATGACCTCCTAAAGACTCCTTGCCTCTTTAACAAAAAGTAGTATTTTGTTGGGAAATCTATCCAAGTTAAGAGAATCATGGACTTAACAGCACAGAAAAAACCCCAAACCTTTACTTGGAAACCAGTTTTAAAATGATTTAATGTTTGTACATCTGTAAGATGTGGTAAGTTTTTTTCCAGGCACTGCATGATCTGTCCCCTTGATCTTTCAGGCTTCTTCTATTATGCACCTGAATTAAATTAGCTGTTAAAACAGGTTTGTTTTCTATGTCTATTCCTGTAAATTCAATTTGCTCTTTTGCTATTAAAGAACAAGTAACTAGGTTAGTAAAAAGAAGGTAGAAACAGTACTAGGAGTTGTACCAGAGGAAGAAGATCGGGAGAAAAGCACCTAAGGGATGAAAACCATAGTATGCTGGTATCATGCCCAAAGGATGTAAATGAAACTCTTATGAGAAATAGAAAGGTCAGTTTTATTACAAGCAGATGAACTGGACTAACAAAAGATTTAGTTTTTGTTCTTTGTTACTAACCTATAGGCGCTTCGCATAAGTTGTAAGGCATCCAGTCCAGTCTCGGAATGCATGCCAGGTACTAAGCATTCGGGAATAGGGCAATTGCATATTAATTAGAAATATAGCTTACGCAATTTTATGCCATGTGACTGGCCATGCGACCAGATGGAGGCTGACGTATTGGCTGAAACTCCTCCCCTGGCATGAGGGGGGGTACAGAAGAGCCAATCAGAGAAGAAGAAATACCCCCCCCCCCATGTCATAAACTGGGTTGGACTTTGAGAATGTTTAAAAGGCGCGGTTTTTGAATCAGAAGGTGTGCTCTTGGGAATCTAGGGACTTGAGCACCCGATACATGTCGTGATTAAATTTTTCCTACTCGTATCATTTTCTTTGTTCCGCGGATTATTTTTGCCATTGTCCTAAATCAAATATTAAGAGATTTTTTCACACTGTATTGATGGAACAATTTGAAAAGAGCCTAGAAAGTTTATTTGAAGAGTATAATTGCAACAGTGCTCAGAGGATGAAGTAGATCATTCCAGGTCATAATTCTGTTAGTGTTAGTTTCTATAATTTGGTTCTACCATTTTCTGTTTTCAGCATAATGTTTTTAACTTAAATTGTGTCTGCATGCTGCATGTCACGCATGTACCACAACTTAGGTGCATGCAAGCAACAGTCCATAAAGAGACAATGGCAGCCCTAGTAACTTTAGTATTTACAAGGAGACTTAATGAAGCAGTCCAACAGCCATATCATTCTACAATAAGGAGAGCTATACTCCAATACCCTTCTGACAAATGTCATGGGAAATGACAGTTCTTTACAACTGTTCAGTGGGGCTAAGTTGGAACTACACACACTACACTACAGGGCTGCTGTTTCTTCTCAGATAAGCATACACCAGTGAAATGCACAAGTGAGAAGGGATTGTATCCCCTCTCTTTCAAGACAAAGAGTGGAAATAAAGTTTTTATGGCAGCTAACTTTGTGTTGTGAAAAATATTTTGAAGAGAGGCTAGGAATGAACAAGGAGTGCACCTGAAGGAGATTGGGTTCTCAAGGGCAGCAAAGCACTGGCATCACACTGAATGTGGAAAATAAATAGAAAACCGAGAAAGAAATTAAAGACAGGTATAAGCTGCATATGGTTCTACCCTGGACTGCTAAATTTAGTAACACTTTCCTTGTTTCTGTTTCCTTTCCTGCAGCTGCTACTGTTACTGTCACCATAATGATTTTTGCCTGGTTGAAAAGAGAGGAAAAGCACCTCCTCTTCCTCCAAAAATCTCCAATGTTTTGTTTTCCATCTTGAATCAGCAAAGTTTGATTTTGCCCACACTGCTAAGAAGCTTTGGATCAGTTCTAAGGGAACATGAGTAGTGCCATGAATTAATTTTCTTGAAATATGTTCATGGTTCCCATTCTTGAACAGGAGGGAGGCTGAAAAGATGAAAATAAAATGGATATCTACCATCTTGACAAACCTGTTTTAGATTTTGGCATAGCTTTAGGGTAAGAATACTTTCCAGTCTTCTCTTGCCATGTGCTCCTCGGAGTGAGTTACTCAAGTCTCAGACCTCAGATCTCTGTAGGACTCATGGAAAAGGAGGGTAGTTCTCTCTGAACTAGAATTAGTTTGCTGCAGGCTCTGTAGGAAGAAAAATTTTATTTTTCAGATTTGCTGTGAGAAAATCAGTCACCAGCTAATTGCCACAAAGCCTATTGACATCTATTTGAGACCAAAAGCATGACAAGAGACACATAATAAAAAACCAATAAAAAATCTAGTTAATTGCTAGTTTTCTAGTCATAACTCAAAGCTCCCTAAGGCACCAATAAGTACAGTCTCAAATTCCAATACTCTTATTACGATATTTCTCTTCTTTGGATATTCATTTGATATTTGATTCATCATTTTTTAAAAACACCATCATGTTTTTCTTTCTTCAACTTTTTGATCCTGAAACAGAACAGCATATGCAGTTTTCTCAAGCGGGAGAAGCAGGGACCTCTTTATTTGCCAACAGTTATCTGGTAATTCATGAACATGTATCTTATTTAGCACTAGTGCATAAGGTTCCTTTCACAATTTGTGCCTGTAAGGTTTAGCTAACTGAAACAAGCAATCTTTGGAACTACCTCATTCCTGAAGTATTAGTCACAATGACATACTGGGATGTCCCAAACAGCAGGTAGTGAAGCAGTGACAGGAACAGAGCTGGAACTGAAAGCTTCCTCCTGTTAAGAGGAGGGAATCATTCATCTACCCCATTCCTAGTGATGGGCCTTGAGTTGAAAGACAGTGTCACAGTCACTACAGTTTCTGAATTTTCCAGAAAAGGATTAATCTCTTCTTTTTCAATGATGCACTTACTACAGTAGTCTCTTTTGGTACTCATAGTTTTTCTATTCCATTTTCCATTTTGCCATAGCTAAGTTGCAGCAGACAGCACATGCGATAAGAAAACTTTTCACCAGAATTTTAAATTGTCTTCAATTTTTTTTTTAATTTAAAAAACTAAAGTGTGAAACTAAGATACACAAAGGCTTCAGACATAGATGTGATTTTTCTGATGTGTTTCATCATTATTCCCTTTTGTCTATGTGCACATGAAATGCTCCAGGCTCTGACAAAAGAGAGTAATTTAGTATAATGTGAAATTATGTAGGTGTCCTACAAACCCTACAGATATTAAACCATTACAATGGGAAAATACTTAAATAGAAGGGGAAAAAAACCCTTTAAAAATTATCTAATTCAATCTTATCACCTTGTACAATGAATAAGACTCAATTTTTCTCCAGTGTCACAACTTAATAAAAATTATAAAATAGAACACTCATTTTTAGGTCAATTAGTCTCCATATTGAAAAACTGCAAGATATTCTTCTATAGTATACTTTATAGCAATTACTGTAGTATTGCCAAAGGATAAACATGCTGATCAGAACTGATCTAATCACACACCACTTTATATGTACAGGGCAAGGGGTTATTTTAGTTTTTACATATAATTTCCAGTTTACTTCAAGGTTTGCACAACTTTATGCTCTGACTTGCATGTGAAATCAAGCAGAAATCCAGGCGTTTGTTGGTGGCTCCCCTACAGTTCCAGCAACCTGATCACTCCTCCTTTATTTTCATTGTTTTAAGTTTGTAAGTGCATCTGCAACATAAGAGCAGACAAACCTCTAGATGACATCTAGTGTGCTTGCTCACCCCTGAGCAAAATCAATTATAGCTACATAATTACTGGAGAATATTAGCTGGTTTCAAAAGCTTCAAATGGCAAATGATAATGCTGTTTCTTTATAAACTAACCTGTTCTAGTATTTAGTTGTCTCTACCATCAGGATGCTGCTTCTTAATTTTGAAGCCATAAACCTCCTTTATTGCTTTTGGTTTTTTATCCTATCCATATCCATTATCAATATGAAGGGAATATACTCTACTTCATTTTTGCAGAAGTTTTTAAAAAAATTTCAAAGTCATTGTGGTACCTCTTTCCAGCTTTCTTTCTGCTAAAGAACTTAAATTATTTCAATGTTTTCTGTTAAGTCATATGTTCAAGATTTCTAACTATTCTCAGACCTTCACTGATTTGCCTCCAGGTTGCCTACAACAATCTTGAAAGGAAATATTCAACAGTAGACATAAGACATAACATGAAGCTATGACGCATTTCCAATGCTACATAAAGAGAAAGGTAATTTCTAATCCCTATTCAGTCAGTCCCATATTGTCCCTTAGTAGCTTTAAACCGACATACCTTTGCTCAACTACATAGTAGATAGAGCAGGGACCATCAACTGGAATAAAAAATGTCATTTTAATAATTATGGAGAGAAGACTTAAGCATTCTTATGCTGCAACACAGACATACAAGACAAGTTACAAGATTCAGTCAGTGTTGCAGATGTAAATTGTAGATGGGAGCAAAATACAGACTGAATATACCACAAAGCATAGTAGAACTGACATGTTCAAACTAAGATGCAACATTTCCTACAAAGATGTGATGCAAGGCAGCAGAAAACAACCAAGAGCATTCTTAAACAATGAGATGGCCAAACACAGCTTCAATATCTCAGTTTGACTGTAGGGAAGACAACTGCAATTCAAGGTCTCTCAAATCTGTGACGTTCTATTTTACTCACTTTGCTGATGAAAGAGGGAATGCTGATTTTATAGCATTTAGTTCCTGCTACCACACTGTGGAGGTTTGGGTTGGCTTCCTGCCAAACCCAGCTGCCAGCCACACAGAATTCCCCCCTCCTGAGAGAGAAGAAGAAAAGTACCAAAAGAAAACTGTAGTAAAAGTATATATATATATATATATTCACATATATTACAATTATATACAATCAAACACTATGAATATACAGAACAAGAACTCCAAAGAACCCCAAAAGGGAAAAGGGGGAAAGTGAAATGGGATGAAAGTGGGTAAAACCAAAACAAAACAGATACACACACTCATAAACTCAGGGAGAAGCTCAATAAGTAACTAACACAATAAATTCTCACCAAACACCCCTCAAGAGAAGCAGTTTCTCCACCTCTGTGCGGCTTTTGGACAAGGGCTCTCAGATAGGCCTCAGATCACATAGATAAGAGCTAAGCCGACACACTGAGACCTGCTGTCCTCCAAACACCCAAAAGGAAGAGAGAGGAAGAGGAATCTCCCTCCTTGTCTTATATACAGCTGACTACATGAAGAAATGGTGTGGAATACTTCCTTAGTTATAACCTTGTTACCAGGGAAGGCCCAGACCAAAACCAAGAAAACTAAACCTCCACACACACCCAAATCAAACAAGAAAGAAAATATCAGCCCCAAAGAGAAGGTAGGATTCACACCAATTCAAGAAGAATTAAAGTTTGTTTGTTTAGATACCCCCCAAAAACAGTGAAAAAGAACCCCTTAGTCAAGGAAGGATCATACAATGAATTTCAGGCTTTGTGAAGTAGTAAAGAAAATTCATATATAAGCTGAGTGCTGTGAAAACATCTATACTTATCAGTGTGGTACACATTATTAGTGTGTAGCAATAACGACACCTTATTTCCACCCTTAGAGTGATTAGTGATTAGATGTTCAGTTAAAACAAAGTAGGAAACTTTTCCTATATTTAGGTACCTTACTGTCACGAATGTCTTCCAAGTCCTTCAGTTTCTTCAAGGAGAAAGCAAACATCTCTTTTCCTGGTATCTGTGTTGGAGAAAACCATTCTGAAAAAAATGGCTTTGTCACCTTGTGGCTGGTAGCTAACCATTGTCAGTCCTGTCATCTATGTTTTGATCTTGGGACAAATCTGCATGCAATACAAGAATGACTGTGGTTTTCAGCCTTTCTGAACAAAGAAGGGGAAAAACCCCAAAACAAAACAAACAAACAACAACAACAACAACAAGAAAGAAAGCTGTTTTTTCCACTCTGCTCTATACCTGGGTTTGTAATATTAGCTAGCATGCTGTTCAACCCAGATCAAAACTTTCACAGGGATGTCTCTAACTGAAGAAATAATTTGTCAGGAGGCTAAGACAATAAATCATTTTGACTACATAGTTTCAAGTGTCCTATGGCCTTTACTGAAGCCAGAAAGAATTCTATCTAAAGAAACCAAAGTGGGGAGGAAGTAAATTTAAAAAAAGGAAAGACAGTAAGTCCCTGAATTTGAAATAATTTGATAAACGATTAATGAAAGTGTTTCATTGTGAGGATTATCTGATGAGTATCTGATGGGACTAATGCTTTCCATAGTCATACTTTATTACAGCTCTGCTACTATTTAGATTACTGTTTATTTCCTTATCAGTCAGGCGCAGACCTCAAGAAGTTTTCGTAATGGCTAAACAAACAAGGGAGCCACTACAGACATGGGGATGCTATCCTACCCAATTGCCATAAGAAGTTACCTACTTCAGTACAATTCTTCTTTTCATACTTCTCTGCCTGGTCTCATAGTGTCCTGATGATCCCATGGATGGAGAAGCTGTGTACTTTCTTCCATTTTCCTTCTGACTCCACCAAAACACCACAGAAAGTGATCACAAATTGCCTTCAGACCATCACATGCAGCCCACTGTAGGGAGAAAAACTCATTCAGGCATCATTATGACAAGCTGGGAATAAAGATAGTGGTAGAGACTCATCAAGCCTGGGTCATTCAGTCTGCAACATATGACTAAAGTCAGAGAGGAGTGTAGTTGTATTAATATATCACTGTAGGAGTACAATATTACACTAAATGGAAGAGACCACGAGATGATTTGATGAGACCGAGTTATCAAGGAAAGCTACCAGAACGAGCTATCCCACACAAGAAACAGTTTATTGCCATGTATCAGGTTGTTACGGGTTTCCCAGTTTATGAATTCACAGTTGTAAAGTTAAATAACATTGTTGCATGATACACAAAATGGAGTTTGGCGTTATCCCTGCTCCCTTATTGGACAGATTCTGCCACAGTGGAGCTTTTCCAGTGTATGGTTATCTCTACCCTCGTTTACCCCTTATGGTTATAATCCTTCTCTGTTTTTTCCTTGTCTGTGAGAGGATTTGCATGCTCCTCCCCAGGTTCAACCCCCTTCCAGAAAGTTCCATGCCACCCCTATATAAGCCGGTGCCATTTTAATAAATGTGCCATTCCATCATTCCACCATACCCCTGCTTGGAGTTGTGCCTCTCCTTCTTACCAACAAAGGGTCTCACCACATCACAATTGCATTGATGCTGGTGTAACATACATTCAGAATTATGTTACTCCTGTAGTAATAATTTAAATCTCTCCACTATCAGAAGTATCTTCAATAATATTTTACTATTTTCTTCAGATGATACATATGTGACAGGTTTTTTTCATTTTTCTTTAATGGTGAACATGGCAGTGCTGGGTTAAAAGTTGGACTTGATGATCTTAGAGATCTTTTCCAACCTAAACTATTCTATGATTCTATGATTAATCCAGTTCTATTTCTGGCACTGTTGTTCTTTGCGTATCAGCTGAAGGTTGATGTTTGAATCCTGGTTACAAACAAAAATGATCAGACTACTGGTAATTACTGCTCAGTGCCTTAGTATCCTCCAGATTAACTGAAAAATGTTAGAAACATTACTTGAAGTAATCTATCTCATTCTGTTCCACTTGGTGGGATGTTCGAGAAGCACACACTGGTGAGTTCAAGTCTTCCAAACCAAAATAAGTTTATTTCTCTGCTTAGGAAAACTCAACTCACAACAGAAACCTCTCCTGCTCTTTGGTCTGAAGTCAGAGGACTTGACATACATTTGCCAGTACCTGCATGATTTGTACTCCAAGTCAGTCACATTTTTCAGGTATTTCACCTTTATCTAGAGAACTATAGTTCTCACCAAGACTGATGACTACTGCAAGTCAATGCTACTTGTTACTCTCCTCATCATGCTTACTTTCTACAGAAATCCACGTGCATTAAGAATGCTTTCCTAGAAAGTGTTGACTTCTGTGGTCCTAATCCTTCTGGCTTCTTATCCTCACTTCTGTGCTCAAGAAGATCATGTAACAGATCCCCTAGAAGCAATGTTAAGGCACATGAAGGACAGGGAGGTGATTCAGGACAGCCAGCACAGCTTCAACAAGGGCAAGTCCTACTTTACCAACCCAGTGGCCTTCTATGATGGAGTGACTACATCAGTGGACAAGGGAAGTGCTACATATGTCATTTATCTGAACTTCTGTAAAGCCTTTGGCATGACCCCCTACAACTTCCTTCTCTCTAAAGTGGAGAGAAATGGATTTGATGGGTAGTCTTAGATGAATAAGGAATTGGTTGGGTGATCACATCCAGAGGGTACTGGTCAACAGCTCAGAGTCCCGATGGATATCAGTTGCAAGTGCTGTCCCTCAGACATCTATATTGATATTGTTTAATTCCTACATTAATGACATAGACAGAGAAATAGAGTGCAGTCTCAGCAAATCTGCAGATGACCCCAAGCTGAGTGGTACAGCTGACACACCTGAAAGACAGGATGCCATCCAGGGGGACCTGGACAAGCTTGATAAGCAGTTCCATGGGAATCTTGTGAGGTTTAATAAAACCAAATGAAAGGTACTGCACCTGGATCAGGGTAATCCCTGGTATCAATACAGGCTGGAGGATGAACAGATTGAAAATAGCCCTGTTGAGAAGGACTTGGGGGTGCTGATGGATGAAAGGCTGGACACGACCTGGCAATGTGTGCTTGCAGCCCAGGAAGCCAATTGTATCCTGGACTGCATCAGAAGTGAGTGGTCAGCAAGGGTGAGGGGTGTGATTCTGTCCCTCTACTCCACTCTCATGAGACCCCCCCCACATGGAGTACTGTGTCCAGCTCTGGGGTCCCCAGCACAGGAAGGATATCAGCCTGTTGGAGTAAGTACAGAGGAGGGCCACCAAGATGACCAGGGGGATGGAGCACCTCTCCTGTGAGGAAAGGCTGACAGAACAGGATTTTTTCAACCTGGAAAACAGGAAGGCTTCAGAGTGTCCTGGTTGTGATCTTCCAGTACCTGAAGGGAACCTACAAGAAAGATGGAGAGGGTTTTTTACAGGAGCATGTAGCAACAGGACAAGGAGCAATGGATTCAAACTGAAGAAGAGTAGGTTTAGATTAGATATTAGAAAGAAATTCTTTATTGTGACGGTGGTGAGTCACTGGAACAGGTTGCCCAGAGAAGCTGTGGATGCCTCATCCCTGGAAGTGTTCAAGGGCAGACTGGATGGAGCTCTGAGCAACCTGGTCTTAGTGAAAGGTATCCCTGGCTACAGCAGGGGGGTTGAAACTATCTTTAAGGTGACTTCTAACAAAAACATTCTGTGATTCTTTGATTATAATTCTTCCTGAAACCCAGTTTAAAGTTTACTTTTAACTTTATTTTTGAATATTTAACAGTCTGAAATAGGCAAAGAAATCTCTAAGCTTTCTGGAATAAAACTGCATTTTCAGAGTTTTTTTCCTACTTTTTCTTTCCATGTCAATCAAAGGGCAAAGACATCAATATGTGGGCCACACTGAATTGTCCTGTGCCCTGTGATAAAAGCTGTATCATAATATTTATGTGGCTGGAACAGACAGCCTGTGTGCACCTGGCTACAACATTGCAGAAGATTCTCGTAAAATAATAAGATGGTTACTTTGTAATGATAAATGTGCAAATGACTCTTTAAGAAAATTCAGGCTTTTTTTTCCTAACTGGAGTTCAAAGGCAAATATACAGGACTAAAAATCTCTCCTTGCTCAAAGCCACACCTCCATTAACTGAAGAGAAAGAAAACCTAATGAAGTAGTGATCTTTCCAGCTTAAACCCATGAAATTTAACAGCCAGTCAAACGTGAGGAAGCATTATGCTATGTTACAAGTAATCATTCTCCCAAATGTGGTTTTTAGGTATTTAATTTTAAGTCTAAGACAATGTTTCCTGTTGCTCTCGTTGTTTAGAATGGCAGCACAGACACTGGTAAACCTAACCATCATGTAACCAATGCTGTTAATTTCTCATAAAAGTATCTCATAGGTGAGTTGAGTGCCTGTGGCATAAAATATCAAGGTTAAAATCTTTGAACCCCTACAGATAATTAATACACCCACTGCCTCATTATCCTGTGGATTGTCTACATGAGAAACTTAGTGAGCACTTAGCTAGGCTATAAAATAACACTACATTCCCTGTGTCAGCTCCAAGTGTCTCCATGAGAGGTTAATTGCTGCATTTTGAAAGCTGTCCCATGCTGAGTATTTGAAGAACTATGTACATAAGGAAATAGAACTAACATGTTATAAATTTACACCTTTCCCTCCTGAATGTTGACTTCTCCTGCAAATAAAACTCCCAGACATGCTGAACTCCATATACTGTACTAAGGTAAATAGCAGTACAACTCATTAACTTTAACTATTCTATATTCTGTATGCCAGGCATTAGTTTGGCAAGCAAGCTTTGCTCTTGGAAGAGTGTCAGCTTCCACAGGCATTTTAATGAAAAGACAAAATAAGTGAGTAGTGTATTCATACAAAGAGACAATAACAACTAATCCTGGGATCAGATAGAACCCCTCTCAAATATTTTGTTTCAGTGTACTTCCAAATATTTGCAACAGCTTAGAAAATAAAGTCTGTGTTTGTTGGAAGAATCAGAAATCAGACACTGTATCATGCAGATGTGATAATAATACTGCGCTGCTATTTTAAATCTATATAATACATAAGCAAAGATAAGCTTGACTTACACAATCTTGCAAGATCTTTGAGTGCACTTCTGGATTTCAGTCAATTTCCTTCAAAAGGAACAATATATGGAAGAAATCTATGCTATGCACCTTGACATTCAACTGTTTTTATTGCAATAGGCAAAATTTCCTCAAAATGGTTTCCTAATATGAGGCATGGAAGAATGTTTATAGCATCTATCTAGAAGTTTTTGGGTGGAACTAAAGGACTAGAGCTGCTGAAAACTTGCAAATCTGAAAAATTCAGACTCTTCAGTAAAATCAGTACTAAAATTGGCTAAAAATATAAACCATAATTATTCATACCACTTCACAACAACAGCAATGCCCCCAAAAGAAAATTAACAATTTCCCCCTGCTATCCACATGCTTATACCAGAGCTAAGAAATTTGTTCCGGAAACATAATCAACTTTACTTTGTTATAAGTCGGGTATCCTGAAACAAGAGAGTAAACTGATGACAACTCTGAAAACAGACAGCAATTCAGGAGCTCAAATGTTGCATAGGTAGTGTGTTTAATTTTTGGAGCTGTCTTAGCTAATGCAAGAAAAACCATCTTCAAATTGGTATCTGTTATATTAATTCATGAGTGCATGCAAAACTTACATCTATGATTTATAATAGAGAACATTCCTATTTACTATCCCATTTCTTCCCATTTCTTAAATTCCTACTCCTTTTCAGGGTGAATCAGAAAAAAAAAATCCATAAAAAAATTTCCATTTAAAAAACCAATAAAGTGAAACCAAACAAACAAAAAACCCCACAGCCAAACAAAAAACCCTCAAACAACACCACTCTCCCAACCAAATTACAATGGCACTTTGTCTATAGAACTGCTTCCATTTGTGTGTGAAATAACCTTATATATTTATCACAAAACATATCCCAAGTTATTGTTGTCCACCAGAAAACTTCCATTACTTTTAATGAGAAGCTATCCAAAGACACCGCAGGGTCTTAAATGCTTTTGCAAATGTAGATACCATCCCTGCTGTAATGGTAATGATGCTGAAGAACTTTTTCTGCACTTTCTTGGCTCTTCCCCCAAACACATAATTTCAGCAATGTGAAATGCAACTGAACAGTAACAATAACAAAAGGCCCTATTTCAGATCAACCTGAAACAAAGTATTTATGCATTGAGTACCACAATAACTTTAAGTTACTTTTTAAAATAGTTTATCTGTGAGCCGACATAGAGTCAACATGTTTCATTTAAAAATATATCAAAGCAAGGCATTTTACATTGTCCTCCATTTGGAGAAAACTGACTGAAACAGCAGGCCAGAATTTGACAAAAAATAACAGTCAGTTCTCATTCTCTTCAAAAATACATTTTTCAGCTATTTTATAACTTATAGGGAAGGGGAATGTATCCTGCTGCTCTGTCATTTAGAATCAGTATCAATGACAATTGTATGTGAGTTAATGCTGCCAGATTTCATATAGCATTGTTAGATTCAACTCCACATTAACATTATAAATGAGAGCATAAATAACAACATGTCAGTGTTCAGTATTTCAGCTTCCAAATCAGATGGAATAATTTTCCAATGGTCATATAACAAGAGGAAAAAGAACAAAGAAGAATAATGTAATTTATTCTTCTGATTAGTCTTTAAATATTCAGGGAATCTGGTATCAGATTCTATTTCTAAGACTATTGATAGTTCTCTATCAATATGTTCTTTATTATTTACCATGCTACTACATACATATTAGCTGCAAATTTTGCCAGCCATGGTTAAATTCATGCCATTATCAAGACTGTTGAGAAAAATAAAAACCAACACTTGAGAAAAGTTCATCTTCCTCAGCCCCTTTTCACCCAGGAACTACCTAAACATTTGTGAAAAGCATTCATACACCATTTGTGCATAGAAATCCTTACATTTCTCTTTCAGGCATTTACTGATGTGCATGATGTCTTTGGTAATGTACAGACTGCCTCAGCCCTATGTACAGGCAAGACCAGGGTAAGCAGCAGCCACCTTTGCCTTCAGCACTGTTGCATGAGAAGGAAGAAGCTGGAGCATGAGTTTGCTGATCAGCACTGCCTCACAGGGCCATACCCAACCTTTTCCTTAATATTTGCCCTATGGACAATTACGGCTTGGTAACTTAGCCTTAAACTAATTCCATTTACTAAGAAACCACTTTGTAAAGACATTTATGGTCCAGAAGTCTTCTTCCCCCAACTAGAAGTCAGCTGTCACACCCAAGCCTATTTCAGTGCAAAACCTTCCCAAACCAGTAGTTTCTACCTTTTCAGGGTCATTATAAAAAATTTCAACCCGATTACTTAAACTTCACTTTTCAATTTTGCGCTAGGTGCAGTTGCCCTGCTGGTGGTGACAAACACTGGGTTTCTGCCAGTGTGGTCCCCATGTGGAGCTGCCAGGGCTACTTCACCTGGAGACAGGACACAGCCAGTTCCATCACAGGAGAGGAGAGACCCTGACAGGGAGGTCCCTGCAGCCACTGGAGAGGAAAAAGTCGATCTTGGTTTTGAGCATCAGTGAAGAAAAGTTTATGCATGACAATGTGGCAGTTTTCTGACTTGACTCCCGTGCTTCAGAGTACAGATTCAGAGACTGAGTCAACAGATTCTACCATTGAGGCAATAGGGAGCAGAAGCATGAGCTCCAAGAGGCAAAAAAAGCAATGAGATTGTGGAATATATCCATAAGAGTTCAATATGTCTTACTCCACTTTTTTCCTCAAGCACAACAGCCACACTTTACCTACTGAGCACGGCAAGAGGTGAGGAAAGACTGACAAAAAGCAACTTGTAAAACTGAACCCTCT
Source organism: Sclerurus mexicanus (assembly GCA_013396755.1). Taxonomy (NCBI): domain Eukaryota; kingdom Metazoa; phylum Chordata; class Aves; order Passeriformes; family Furnariidae; genus Sclerurus; species Sclerurus mexicanus. The sequence continues at coordinate 33,687 of VWZF01004272.1, forward strand.
TTTTATGAACAGTGAATTTTGTCCAAGACAGTCAGAGTTTATTTTATAAAATGGTATTCCTGCTAGGAAACAGAATGAAAAGCATGGTGTATCTGAAAATGTTAAGGACAACAAAATATTCCAAATAGACATGTCTTGTCTTAAGTTTATCACACTTCACTGTAATTAAATTATTTGTCCCAATTCCAGGAACTGCTGCTTTCTTCAATGAATAATGTAATAAACTGCCAGAGCCAATATGCAGTTTAAATAATTTATTAATGAGCAAAACAGCGCTGGGCAGCCTGGGGGTCTCCTGCCCCACCAAAGGTCCACACCTGACTGCATCTCGCCAAAGCCTTTATACAGGTCTTCTTCCGGGTTTCACAACAGGCCGTGGTGTCTCTGCGCTTGCGTCCACCTGTTGCCAGGGGGTCGTTTCTCTGCCTCCTGGTGGTCATTGGGCTGAAGGCTCATCCTCTTCCTCAGGTGACAGCTCTTTTGCTCATGCGTCTTTTCAGGATAATGCTGATTACACAAGACTTAGGATAAATTACTTGGGGGTTACATGCTTGGTTACACAAAATCTATAGGGTACGTACACCAAAGAGTTTTACAAGAATAGAAAAATTCATCTCTGTCAAGCCTCCCCTCTTTCCCTTGGTCTAATGTCCGTTCCTTTAGAACTCTAACTTCAGCAAAATTTCTACTAGCAGTTTATAACAAAAGATGACTGTTAAAGAACAATGAGATTGAGGGAGCTTTAAGCTTACTCACACATGAAATATAAATGGTGTGTGTGTATATATTTGTATATGGTATAAGTTCCTCTTGATTCATTTTGTCCTAAAGAAATACATTGTGCATGACTCAGTGATGTTGAAATCCTAAGGCATCAAGAGCACCAAAGAGGAGCCCCCTTAAGTTTCACTAGTATCCTGTTGAGCTTTGTCTTTAGCAGGAGCAGCAACAAATCATACAGAAGGAACAGTCAGTCTTCTTTAGTGCATTCTGTTGTGCTACAGGGTACTTTGTCATAGAGAAAGCTAACAGTTTTTCCTCAGATGGTTTTCTAATGCATTCTGATACACATAGAATCATTCAGTTGGGAAAAATCCTCCGAGATCATCAACTCCCACCATTAACTCACTGCCTTACATATATATATTCATAGACAATTAACATGAGCATGGTACTCTCTAATTTACTAAACAATTTCACTCAGCAACAAGACTTAAGCAAATTCGCAACATTCCTTTTAGATTATGATGGCCATGTGATGCCATTAACTGTAGGAATATAAATCTGCAAAACACAAGAATGCAGGAAGCTTCCCAAAAGGGAATAAGGCTTATCCAATCTGCAACACTGACCCATATTGGGACACGCCTAAAGATTTGCATTTGATAAGATTTGCAGTTTCTATGTATTCCCTGCCCTGTACCCAAAATCTGTTTAGCAACATCCATTGTCTCCCCTTCCCTTGTGCTCATGAATAATGGATTAACTCTAGCTACCTGCTTCCCCTTTATTTAACAAAATGTATTCCCATAGTTACCATGATCCACCCCTCATTTAGCATAACCCAGCCTCTTAATTATAGTAACTCTATGTCCTAGTTCAGCAGGTGGGACCAGTTATCACTGTGTGGGGGTGATCAAAGCTATGTATTCTACCCTCCTCTATTCATTTCCCAAGAACAATGGACCATTTGCAGCAGCTGCCCAGGGAGTCGTTAGCACCTTCACACCCAGCCTGAGGGGGCGTGGCTGCTAATGGGCCATCGACGGTTCAACAATACCCCATGACTCACAGAGTGTGTGAGTTCCCACCCTAGGGGAGGGACTGGGTGCTCCCTGAAGGTATATAAGCAGGTGTAAGAAGACCTTGGGGGCTACTCTCATTGGATCCAGAGGAGCAGCAGGACTTCTACAGGAGGAAACCACTGCTCCCAACCAGACCACAGCCATCATCTGCACCAACAGGTTCTCTGTTTCCTTTTGCTTTAGACTCGGGGGAACCATGCGGGTCTCAGCACAAGGGGTAACAAATCCCTTTGGGCTTGTGCCCTGGGACACTGGATTATGCTGCTGGGTTTTGGTGAGTTGAAAGCAGTTTTCTCTTTGTGTCAGTGTATTTATTGTAATACCTTTCATTAAGTTGTAACTCTGACTTATAATCTCTCTCGTGCTGGGTCCATTTCTCCTGCTGGTTTACCTTTAAACCAGCACACTCTATATATGTTGAAATGTGTTTATAATAAACTGATTTTGTTATACCCCTGAGAACAGTCCATGAGTAACTGACCATTGCAATTAACCATTTAAAAAATAGTACTAACATGATATTTATATCATGGATACTCCGTAATTATCTATGATACCATTTAATATGTGGTCAGTTATTTGAGCATTGGTGAGTGCAGGCAATCCTAAAGCCATATGGGAAAGCACTGAGATGTGTCACTACTTACAATTTATCAAATCAAATATTAGAGGATTTGCATAACATATAGGAAATCAATCTATCTGAAATAATCTCCATCACTTTTGTTAGGGTACTAATATCCTTGAGTTAAAGTGGAAAGCTAAAACCATAAAAAGCTTTGCTAACTTTTGTCACGTGCCATCTGTCAGGTTAAAAAAAGAAAGAAAGAAGGGGAAAGGAAGACAGAAATACAAAGATTTCTTGTCCCGCCCCCACTTGTATTAATATATTTTTATTAGCTATAAGCGTCCTCAGTATATCAAAGCCTTTTAAATACCCAACAGTCTGTCTGCGTCCCACCTAACAGGGACTCTTTGCTAAGACAAATTCACTGGTTGAACAGGAACTTTAATACTCCAATGAGAACTACACTTCATAGCAAGAGAGACCCTTTTCCATCAGGTCCCCTTAACCGTCATATCCCTGCCAGCACCAGAAACAAACTGGACTAAACTCTAGCAGTTCCCGAAGCAATTTTTAGTAATACAAGGGTGTGACAATTATTGTGGGTTTCGCGTTGTTGGTGATAACATTAGCTGCATGATTATGTTTAATGGATTACACAAAAGACCGTAAAGTAGCCAGCACAAAACATACTCTACAGACACAAAAAGGACTCCAAAGACTCTACAGACAGCATATCAATCTAAGTTTCTGTTAGAAAAATCTCATTTATTAAATTTAGAAAAATGGCAAAAGTCTGCGAAACAAAAGGAACATAACAAACAGGAAAAATCAATTACAACACGTGTTGGGTGTCTGAGTCACACAGGACTCCCAGGACCATACCTTCTGATTCAAGAACCACGCCTTTTAAACATTCTTAAAGTCCAACCCAGTTTATTTTGTGGAGGGGCATTTCTTCCCCTCGGATTGGCTCTTCTGTGCCCCCCGTCAGGCCAGGGGCAGACTTTCAGGCAACATGGCAGCCTCCATACCCCACCACATGTCCTGGCTGGCCATGTGACATAAGGCTGTGATGTAATTGCCCTATTCCCAGATGCTGGGTCCCTGGCATACATTCCAAACTGGACTGGATGCCTTACAACTTCCGCACAGCGCCTAGGGGTTAAAAAACCCCCCAAAATAGCTCTTTCGTTGTATCTTTTTCTCAGTTCATCTGTTTGTAATAAAACCTGTCTTTCTACTTCTTATAATCCCCCCTTTTTCTTTTTATTTATGGTTTTATTACAAACACTGCACATTTAACTTTTTTGAACTTTTTGGTTCTTCTTCATTTAGATAATACGTTTAGTACTTTGTCCATATTGTTGGTTTGGGGTGTCCTCATTCAAGCAGCAATTTTTGTGCTTTCTTCATGTCTTTAGTTTGCTTGGGGGCAGGACACAGGGTCATAATCTTTTGGTTTATGAACTCTTTGCTGTGGTGGCTTTGGATCCATTGGCATGCCAGCCAATTTCTTAAACAATGCTAGGAATTAGTCTTATAAAAACATGTGATTAAACAAGGTAAACAACAGTCTGTTTTTTATATACTTCTCTTTTTGACTAACAAGCTTTTAGGGCCCAGGGAAGATACTGTCTTCCCTCAGGCACTATGGAACTCAATGTTTGCTCCTTCAGCTGGCCCAATTTACTAATACTAAGTTACCTTTAAGTATTTCTTGAGCCCTTGGGCTCTTTTTCAGGGCTCCCCTTTTGCTATTTTTCTGCCAGGTCGACAAACAAATTTTGTCCTACAGAGGGGAGCTTTAAATTTCTAAACTTACTTTGAATGATGACTTTCAGCATCTATCAGCAGTGATGACTCCAACCCAGAACATGACTAAGGCGAACAGAGGTCCAGTATAGCTTGTACTTCCACTCTCCATGCCTATTGGGTTGCAACCAACAGCAGGGGAAAAAAAGTCTTCTTCGTGGCAAGTACAGAGGCCAACCTGGTCTTGTCCTCTGTCACTCCACTGGGTGGTTTTGTAGGTTGGCTGGTCAGGCCACAAGGCTCTGCTGCTGCTTGGCTGACTGCTGAGAAACAATTTTTATACCATACATTCTAGCACAGAATACAAGTCAATTTCAACAGGCAAACAACACAACAAGGTTTGTATCCTGCTCTTACGGCTTGATTTGCATTTACACTACTGACTTCTGCATCGATGGCTCCTCTCGTGAGCTTGGAGCTCTGCTTCTTTTGCTGAAGGATGTCCTCCAGGGTTGGTTGCTTTGTAGTTACTGCAAAAGAACTTGCTTTCAAGTTACTTTAAGTTTCAGATATTTTCTTTGACATCTCCACTCAGGATCTGAGGAAGAAGGTACTACAAGTTTTAATTTTGGTTCTTTCTTTACAGTCCACACTTTAGTTTTAGTGATCAACAGTACTTGATAGGGTCTCAATTTCTTTTTACAAAAATATTCCATACATATTTTAACCTTATTAATTTTAAGGGTGGTCTTTTGGCTTGCCTAGCGAGCCTATCCATCTACAGTTTAATTTTTCCTTAATACTTTTCAACAAGATACCAATTGCTATCTTTGTTCCAAACATCAACTCCCAGCCACTTCTACTGGGACAGGCCTGGCTGCTGCTACTTTCGCACAGGCCAGATGACCCTAAATCATAGGGTTCAATCAGTTAAAAAACCTAAACTACAGGTCTCTCAGTTTTCTTCTAATTCTGGACAAACTGCCTTCCCCACCACTTCGGAAGTAAAAGCCAAAAAGAAAGCAGAATGATTGTTGAATCTTTAAGAAAGAAAAATTGAAAAAGTTTAAAAAACTTTTTGAAAATTTATAATTTCATAAATAAACCGACTACTTCAGTTACAAAACCACTTTTAAATTAAATGTCATCATAGTGGGCTTGGGCTTAAAATTTTCTCAGCTTTAAAACTTCTAAGCTTTGTACTGTCTTACATCAATTTCTTTGTACAAAACTAACACTTCAATTTTATTTGATAAATCAAAGCTCACCTTTTTAAACTTTTCCAATTTTTCTTTCTTAAGGATTCAACAATCATCTTGCTTTCTTTTTGGCTTTTACTCATTCTTACTACTTCTTATAGTTTGTTTACACACACTCTGGGATCTACACCCAACTCTCTTTTTAAAACAAAAGCTTGACTTCTAATCTTTCTTTCGAGGCACTACTGCCACCAGATCTCTACTTGCTAAGTCCATTTCTGCTTGGGGTATTATCAACAGGTCTTCTAACAGCTTCTACACCAAGACTGACTATGTCTTTCTGGCAGGATGTTCCTGCTGTAATTACACTACTTCATATGCCTTCTGTGGACTCTCTCCCAAAGCAGTCCAGCAAACTCCCTGCTGCCAACAAACTGTTTACTCACCATAAAACACTACATGCCAAATACACGTTAAGTATGTTCACCTTTCTAAATAACACCATTTAACTTTCACTCAATTCTAAAGACTCTTCCTTTCTGACTCTAAG